>JAVFHW010075401.1:0-10387 GCA_032159205.1 Eurystomus glaucurus suahelicus | reverse complement strand
GCACTTGGGAAAGAATAACCCCATGTACCAGTACAGGTTGGGGACTGCCCTGCTGGAGAGCAGTGTAGGAGAAAGGGACCTGGGGGTTCTGGTGGGCAGCAGGATGACCATGAGCCAGCAGTGTGCCCTCGTGGCCAAGAAGGTCAATGGCATCCTGGGGTGTATTAGAAGGGGAGTAGCAAGTAGGTCAAGAGAGGTCCTCTTGCCCATCTACTCTGCCCTGGTGAGGCCACATCTGGAGTACTGTGTCCAGTTCTGGGCCCCTCAGCTCAAGAGAGACAGGGAGAGCTCTCAAGCTCTCAGCTTGAGAGAGTCCAGCACAGAGCCACCGAGATGATTAAGGGAGTGGAACATCTCCCTTATGAGGAAAGGCTGAAGGAGCTGGGTCTCTTTAGCGTGGAGAAGAGGAGACTGAGGGGTGACCTCATAAATGTCTATAAATATGTTGTGGACGAGTCTCAGGAGGATGGAGCCAGGCTCTTTTCAGTGATGTCCAATGACAGGACAAGGGGCAATGGGTACAACTTGGAACATAGGAGATTCCATAAAAATATTAGAAAAAACTTTTTCACGGTGAGGATGACAGAGCACTGGAACAGGCTGCCCAGGGGGGTTGTGGAGTCTCCTTCTTTGGAGACATTCAAAAGCCGCCTGGACGCATTCCTGTGCAATCTATTGAGGTGATCCTGCTCTGGCAGGGGTGCTGGACTAGATGATCTTTGAGGTCCCTTCCAACCCCTGACATTCTGTGATTCTGTGAGAGAACTGTTGTTTTGCTGCAGATTGTTGTTGTCTCCATCCTTGCTTGGGAGTTACTTGACTTGGACCCGTGAGGGGAACTCATCGCTCTTGTCAAGGGCTTTATTTATACTGTATGAATCGTCTCTAGTGCAGAAGGCACTTAACGCCTCTCAATGCACTTCTGATGACTGTATTTTGAACAATGCTTTCACCCCAAAGAAACCCAACCTCAGGTTTAGCTCATGGGCTATGGTGTCCACTGCTAAGTGCATTTACACCTGACCAAGCTGTTGAACAAGACAGTATCACAAACCTCTGAGAGCCTATCCTGGACAGAGCAGGTAGGAATGCCAGTCCAACCCGACCCGAGGTCTGAGGGAGCATGAGGAGGAAAGCACAGTTTCCAAGATGAGAAGTAAAAATCTGTGCATGCAAACTGCTTTGCATGTATGTGGCCGTGCCTCAGAGGCACTGTGAGCCCATTACCACCCAGCCTGGACATTTCTTCCTTTTCCAGTCTGGAGCAAAGCTGTCCCTGTAGAGTCACTGCCATGACATAAGGCTGGGCGGCGGATTGCGGTCAGACATCGCGTATCGCTGGTGAAAGCCACAGTGGGGTTGAAATAGTCTGAAATGTACTTTGAGCTTCTTGTCTCTTAGTACTCAGTCCTTTGGCCAGCAAAAGCGTTTTTATTCCTAGGTCCATTTGTAAATATTTGCACCTCATTTTGTCAGCGTTTGAGAGGAGAGATGGCCGCAGACAGTGCTGCGTACAGCTCCTGTCCTTTTGTAGCCACCCATGAAGTACAGAAGCAGATTTTGGGTGGGAGATAATCTAAAGGAGAAGCAAGAATTTTATTCCAGTTAGTGGGAGGTTTAATGTGCCTCCTGCATCTGTGACATGGACAGGAAAAGGAGTCATTTATAACATGACATAAACGTTGATTCAAGTTGCATCCAACTCTTAGTCAATGCCACTTAGTCACTAATAACTGGCATTTGTTCTGCTGCTCCCTGAGTCCAGTTAACGGCTCCAGAGTAGCTGTTTCAAATCCTTAGTCCGGCTTCAGGGAGGGCCATTGGGCATGTTTTCCAGAAGTGCTCTGTTCGTCCAAAAGAGATGCAACTGGTTTATCCACAGCATTGTGCTCTGACCAAGGAGGCAGATGCTTCCCAAACCCATGAACACTTTGCTCCCAGGTATTCTGCAGATGGAGAAGTTACCCTCGTGCATTGAGATCCTTGGCGCGTTGCTCTGGCCTCTACTCTGAACTATGGGTGGGTGCAGGAGAAGGGAAGAGCCTTCCTGCCGGCTCCCTGCCCTCCTGCCTGCAGCCATGCTTGGGAAGGGGCAGGACCCAGTGGCTTTTGAACCCCTTGGCTGCCTGCCAGGCAGTTAGACAAAGCAGGAAACATCTCGGCACTAATTGCATTCCTGAAGGTCCCATAAAACTAGGTGGCAAGAGGGAGGAGAGGCCCCAGTGAGGGCATCACACTTTTGCCTCTAATGAAGAGAGACTGGCTCGCCAGAGGCCAAGCTTCATTAGCTTCAGTGCTGCAGACCAGTTTTTTCTGATGCAGAGTACTGCAGCATCGTCTTTACTTTGGTGTCTCTAGAGAGACACCTTTTCCTTTATCCATCACTGCCATTACCTGGCTCCCGATGTAAATGTCATTTGTGTGCTCTTCAGCCTGGGGCTGGACTGTCGCCATGCACAGAACATCGCTACCATCAAAACCACTTCAAAACTGCTGAGGATGTACAAGTCCTTGGTATTTATTTCTGACGGCTTCCCTTTCTTGGTTTTCTTAAATGGGGAAGCATTGTGAGGTTTTTAGCCTGTACTAAGGGCCAGTGAGCAGGCTTTTCTGTTTAACACAGCCTCAAATTAGAAATCTCACTCCTGCTTCTGCAATTTCTTTTTGGTGCTCCCCCATCCTGGGTGCTGTAACAGTGTTTAACAGCACTGTGATTGCGGGAGGTCTGGTGGGATGATGGCTCTAGTGCCAGTGTGGCAATTTCTGCTTGTGCCGTAGAGCCCCACACTTTGAGAGCAGCACTCAGGTTTGATGGCATTGCTGGTATCATCATCCTGCAGTTTCTGGTGGGGTCTGTTACCAGAAGACTTTTTTCCACGCTTAATTTTGTAGTTCTTATTAACCTACCCAGTGGTAGTGCCTGGGTGGAGGGTGCTAGGGCAGATCTGAAGGCTCAGACATGAGAATAAAGGTGATCCAGCTTGAACATTTTTTTTCTTGTCTCAATTATCTTCATTCCTAGTGTGTAAGCTTTTAGCGGAAGCTGCTAAGGAAGAAATGGGTAGTGTTTAATTTGATTTATTAACTGCCGAGGTGCAAGTGATGGGTTGAGCGTGGTTTGGGGAGGAGGAGGAGCTTGCCTGTGCCCACTACCTGCAGCACTGCCAAGGGGGGTGACATGAAGCAAATGTAGTCCCTACCACAAAGGAAGAGGGTGGCCTGCGGCAGAAAGAGGATAGGGAATGGAGCCTCAACCACATCTGCAATGTTTTCTTTGAAGTCACGTCAAGTCTTGTTATCTTTAGGTTCTTGATTTGGGGGATTTGGTTTGCTGGGTTTTTTGGGTTTTTTTTTAGTTTGCGTAAAAAGGCGGCACTGCCTAGTAAAAAAAGGCCTGAAGGAGAGAAACAAAAGGACCATGTGGAAGTTAAAAATAATCCCTTTATTATTGCTAAGTGCTTGCGTGGTGGTGAGCCGTGCAGCTGCAGAGGAGATGCGGCTCCGTCTCTGGAGCAGCTGCCCCGCAGGTCAATGCTGCTGCGGTCCCCGGGCTGGAGGAGGGTGGGTGGCACACATCTACCAGCATTTTTGAGGCTTATTTTGGTGACAGGGGATGAAGTGTCAGCTCGGGTCACCACAGTGCAACCTCATGGTGCTGATTGCTTCATTAGGTCCCAGTTATTAGCAGCAGGTGGGGGTCTTGCATGGGGCCAGTCAGGGGTGGCATGTGCTGTTGAGGCTGCAGGGCCTGGGAGGGTGGTTTGGGGTGAGCTGAACCTAGCAAAGTTCTCTGAGCCAAAACCCTTTTCCATCAGTGTGGGTTATAGGACTGTGTGTGTCTATTTTCCCCACCAAAGGGCTGGGTAGGGGACAGGGAGCTAAAAACCAGCTATGGTTGGACTAGAAAACAGAGGGGTATGTAATTGTCACCATGCTGTGTGGGGCAGAGGGTGCCCATCGCTCCTTCTTAGCAGCCAACAAACTTGGTTTCAGGCATCTTGAGGTCTCCTGCCTACAGAGCCACTGCATAACCCAGGGACCTTATAGCCAGAATGAGTAACGAGGAGATGGCACCGTGGTAGCACCTCTCTTTTAAGATGTGATCAAGATGCAGTCAGGCTGCACATTTATCCTAGAGCTTCCTAAAAACCTTTCTCCTTGCTGCATTCCCCTTTAGCCTTTGCTTTTATCACCTGCAGAAGCTGCTCACCCAAAGCCCTTGCCTCAAGATGCCTGCATGCCTGAGAAAAAATGCGTAAAACAAAAAAATTCCCCTGAATAAGAAGAAAAAACTAAATCTCTGACTTGCTGTGTCCCTTAGCAGTGGTGAACTGGGGGTGGAGCACCCACGTGTGGTGTGACTGCTGGATGGGCATCCCCTCTCCAGCTTACATCCCCCTTCCACCTGTGAAACATTTTGGCTTCTTCTGGAAGTCATATTTGTTTGACAAGAAATGAATCAAATTGGGAACCTCTGCTGTCCTCTTCCTTTTTGGGGTTAAACTGCGAAGTTGGGCATGTTCCACTTACTCTCACCACGTGGATTAGTGTAAAGAGGTGTAAGGTCTAGGTCAGCTCTGTTTACTCCCATCCTGTGGGTCAGCCTACAGAAATGTACGGTCCGGGTCAGCTGGGGCAGGCCTGAGGGCTGTGATGGGGATTAACTGGAAGAGCAGCCAACTGAATTCATCTTCACCCTGCTCAGACCAACGTATTCTCGCCCTGCGTACAAGCTCCCTGCAGATGCTGTTGGTCATGTGGCCAGTGTCATTTGTCTACATGACAGCATCTGAGCCCCAAATCGGGAAAAACTGCTCTTTTTTTTTTTTTTCCCTTTTCTGAAGCATGTTTGTATAAACCAGATCTTTTCTGGTGTCAGTTGTTGATATTCCTGCATTCCTGCTTGACCTTCTGCACAGTGTGGAGGGTGCCGTGCCATTGCAACATTTTAGGGAGGCAGATAGTGATTGCTCAAGCAGTGATGTGGAAGATGTTTCCACAGGCAGGAGGAGCCCACTGCTGCTGTCACGTGTGGGATGTTGGCTTTTAAGTCTCGCTCTGGCGACAGGAGCTGGTGGCCGAGCCCTGGGGTCATCCTGGGCTGCTTCCTGAGTTGCCTTCCCGAAAGGCTGGGTCTGGCCATGCTTGGCTTGTGAGCAGTGAACTCTGAGAGCAACACTTGAAGCCTCTCAGCCTTTAATGGAGAAGGTCACTGAGAAATCCTCTGCTTTTCACACAGTGTGAAGAGGATGAGAAACCACAGGGACACGTCCGGGATAAGGGTCCCCAGGAGCTGTGCCAGTGGCTGGCTGGCGTTAGCATCCCTCTTAGCAGTGTTACAATTTTCATTGCAAGTAAGTGGCTCCCCAAGCATCAACCACTATTATTTTGGAGGGCTATGGTGAGACAGAGAAATGGGGACAATCATGCTGATGACTAATACCTGTCACCATGTATTGATGGACTACTTGCTGTTTGTAACAGAAGGGTTTTTATTTGAAGCACATCCTCTATCAATGCGGGCTTTCTGGGTCACGCAGACAGGCTTTGGCTCAGGTGCAAGGAGAGCTTTTGGCAGCCCTAAATCAAGAGAGATGGGCACCCTGTAAACCACCACTTTGGAAGGGACCAGTCCCCAGTGCTGTCTTGCTGGTGTCTCTGTAGCCAACCTCTCTGTCCCAACAGCTCCTTCTCTCTTTGCAGGTCTCTCTGCCTTAAGCTACCAAATTCTGCAGTGTCTCATGTGGTCTGGGTGTGCTTGTCTCCGGAGCTGTGTCTCATAGTCCCGATGCAGAGAGGGTCTGAGAGCTGGGTTGGAGGTGTTTGTATCACAGATTTGATCTTCATAAAGTCTTTATTTCCCTGGCATGCAAATCCCCAGTGGCCTTTTGGAGGAGGATGGGGCTGACTCAGTGCACTCATTTCCTCACATCTCCAGTCCTGAGAGGCTCCTGAAACCTCCCTGCAGCTTCCCCCTAGGGCAGCATTTCCACCCTTCCCCAATCTCTCTCTTCTGCTTCCTCTCCAAATTTATTTTTACCCCTTTAACCTGGTTTCTGTTCTCTTTCCAATTTAATCCTGAGACATGTGCTGCTCTCTTCCAAGAGCATGAGCCTTCGCATCCTGCTCTGTGCCCGTCAAAAAACTGAAAATCCTGAGAGCTTCAAATGGCTGCTGGGCTGGGGCAGACAGCATGGGGTGACCCTTGCCCACTGGCCATGACCTGCAAAAGCATGGCCAATGCCTGTAGCTGCAGTGTGGAAAAATGCCTGGTTCCCCTTCTAATTGCTCTGGTAATGACCTCCGATGTCACCCAGCATAATTGCTGTGTTTCAGGTCAGAAGTGGCTGGGTTTTGGTGCAGGTGGATGGTTCTTTTCCAGAATGCTCTGTGCTTGATGTAGATGCTTCTCTGGATTGCTTTCACAATAAATAAATGCAGTATTGGGTATTATAGCACCAGGTTATCATTACATCATTGCCTGTTTAATATTATTGGTTATTTGGGAGCTGGTGTTGATGATCCTCATGAGTCCCTTGTAACTTGAGATATTTTATGACCACTGCATGGATTTCTCATGGGAACACAAATTATTTTTCCATTCCTGTTTCTGCTCAGTGCTGTGTTTATTCTACATGTTCCCTTGTGTTTCTGGCAGCAGGTATTCCCTGCCTGCCTCACACCAAGGGTTTGTGTTGGTTGGTCACACTGAAACAGCAATTGAGTTGGACTTTTGTTCCCCAGCGTGTCACATACTACTTCATCAGAGTTTACATTCCTGGCTCAAGAGAGCAAGGCTGCCTTTTCTTACCCCTCCTGTCCCACTGCGCAGGCCCTTGTTACTGTCAAAGTCTTGCAGCTCTCCCCAGATCTGGCAGCAGCTTCTTGGAGGACCAACCCGCACAGAGAACTGCTGTTCCTGCCTCTTTTCACTGGGATTTCTCCTTGTCCTTGAGCAGACCTTTTGCAAGTGTTAATGCATGCTAATGAGGCATTAAATGCCAGGGCAGAATTAAAGAATAAAGAAGTGACTTTGACGTTTTTATGGGAGCCAGAGCTCTGTCTGTGGGTCTCCACTCTTAAAGCAGCACAGTGTGTGGGTTGCAACCAGAGGTGTCATCTGATGGTGGGTACACATACCCAAACCCCACTGTCCTGCTGCAGCCACCCCCTCCCACTGCTGGGAACCTCCTCTCGCAGAAAGTCGAAACCTCCAAAAGAAAAACAACACGAGCTTTGAAAACACAGCACATTGCCTGTTTGCTCCCCAAAGAAAGAACAACCTCACTTAAACGCTCTGCCTTTATGGCCGGCGTGGTGATGAGTTGGGCGGTTGGACCTTCTGGTTCTAGTAATTAACAGAAATAAACATTTGGAAATGAATGCTGCATTTGGGGTTTAGAGGCAGATGAAAGCCTCAAACCAGCAGGTGAATGAAATTCTGGGTCTCTGCACTTCTTGTTGATATGTACTGACAACCTGTGAATTTTGCCCAGTTTGGTTTAAAATACTGAATTTAAATAATTGACCTGGAAGGGAAGTGCAGCACAGGCTGCAAGTTCATTCTTTCTTTTTTTTTGGTCTTATTTTGAATGATATTCTGGCTTCTTCCAGCTTCTTCGGGAAGGGAGAAATCCATTCCAAAACCATGGACCTTTGATGAACTTGCACCAGATTATGTTTTTGCATCCGAACATAGAACTGGGCAAAGCTCCCACAGCAGTGGATTTTGCAGAGAAAGAATCTCTCTCTGCTCCAGACCCCACTGTTCTTAACAAAGTCCAGCTGAAAGGACATTCAGCCCACTTGGGCTTCAGCAGGGTAGGAATTAGCCTGCTTTTTATTTGAAGGATGGACCTGAACCATAGAATTTGGCCCTAGAGTTCAGCCATTTGGGATCGTGTTTTGGAGCCAAGTTTAATTTTAAGAACACAGCTGGAGGTTTTTTGGGTGGTAGGAGCCTGCTCAGGCACCAGAGCAGGAGGATGAAGCTCGTACTTCCTGGAGGCACCACATGTTGGTGGAAGGGTTGCAGTGCTATCACTTCTCTCAGACCCTATATCTGCATTTCATCTAATGCATGGTCACTATATGTCTCCTCATCTTTCTACATCTTCTGGAGCTTTCACAGTGACAAAAGCTGAAGGCTAAATGTAGAGTTGTGTAAGTGAACCTGGGTGAAGAGATGGGCCAAGAAGTATGTAAGTGGGGGAGAAGCTCCTGGTTCTGGACCTGTGAATGTTCATGGTATCTGGGCAGGGTTAGGAGAGTCAAGTGGAGACGTCTCTTTGCCAAGTACTTTTCTTTGTCAGGCTTTTTGGGGAGAAGGGAAACAAATGGAGGGGAGCTGCACTGAGCAGGTTTTGCAGGTTGGTCTCATGTTATAGGGCTGGAGAGTTGGCTGGAGAAAGGAGCACTGTGGTGGGAGAGGCATTGGTGTGTCCCATGGGAGACCAAATAAACACCTGCATGAGAATGGATGGAGGTTGGTGGAAAAGGACAGGGGCACAGAGCCCTTTTTGAATTAGTGGATTGGAGGGAAACACAAGAGGAGGGTAAAACACAGAGGATTCCCCCCCATACAGACATGCCTTCCATATCAGGAGCTTAAGGAGTGACAAAGCCAAGGGTGAGCATATGCCCAGTTTGGTGAGATAGTATTTGGACACACAGCTCCAAGGGAACTGGCACACCCATCCTGATTGCCCCCACTTGGGATGAAGTGCTGCATCTCTGGGAGCATCTGGCAGCAGCCCTTGCTCCATATCACTCCCTGCATCGGTAGCAGAGTCAGCAGCAGGACCTAAAAGCTCCAATTCCCAGCTCTGGGTCTCCATCCAAAAGGCCACGTGGGGCAAGCTCGGCTGAGGCGCTAATGTAAGCAGAAGTCAAGAGATTTGTGGAATGCTAAGCTTTAAACAAAAACCAACAAAAAAAAGGAAGGCTTTATTTTAAGAAATGCAGCTTTAGATCTCCTTCAGGAAATGACTCCTCACTGCCCATTTTGGCTTTCTGGTAGCTCATCAGCTGTATCTCATGATTGTGTTTCAGCTCCACTTCTGTAGCTGGGAGAAGGAAAATGAGGAAAGGCTGGCCAGGGCTGCCACAGGAAATCCGCCTGCCTCAGATGGCTTTCAGCTGTCTTCATGAGACAGCAGTTTCCAAAGCCCTATTTTTCCTGCCCAGTTCTCATTTAACCTGAGAGTTCCCGAGTGAGTGAGAAACTAGGGGGGCTGGGGTTTTTTTTTGTAATGGCAGTGCTCCAGTGTGGAGAATGCTGGTGGTAATGTGGAGCTGGTGATGGGGTTTGTGGTGCCAAAGGCTGAATTAGCAGCTCAAGCATGTATTTATTCCTTCACCTTTGGTTTCATTAGTCTGCATGTCCAATGCTGCTTTTGATGATTGGTGAGATCAACCAGTACTAGGATTGAAATAAAGGCTTATTTAAAGCCTTGTTGATTCTTGGCTAAACCCATACGCTTCAGGCTATAAATATCCATTCCAATTATTGCAATGGGAAGATGCACAGATCCATGGTGGCTGGTATAAATAACATACCAAAAAGCACTATTTCCTTATTACCAGCCTCTTAGTGTTTGTTTTGTTGTTTCAGTGTTGCATTGTGGATAAATGAGCATGGGGAAGCTTTCTTCTGGCGTGAATGGAGGCGGTCAGTAGATGCGTTTCAGTTTACACAGAAACCTTGGACTCTTGACATTTGACTGTCTGTGTTTATATAGTAACCTCCTTTTCACAAGGAGGTTGTTATGCTCCGTAGGCTCCAGGAGTTGGGGATGCTTCTGCCAGCTTGCCACCCTTGTTTTTCCTGCTGGACTAGTATGACCCAAGGAATGGATCCTAAGCCCATCCCCTGTATTTAAAATCTCCTGGGCTCTTGCTGACTTCCTACCAGCTGACCATCTGGCAGCAGGACGATGCCGTGAAGCTGAGCTGTGCCGCGGGCAGGCTGCCTCGCTGTGCCTGGCCTCGTGGTGCGTAGCGCCGGCTGCTTTGAGTCATGGAAAGAGCTTCCTGGGCAAGTCGATGATTTATTTGCCTAAGCAGGCACGGTGTCTTATCATAGCCCTTTCCCAAGTGGAAAGGTCTATGTTTTCCTAGTGTCCAAAGCCTCTTCTGCTGCCCTTCCTCCTCCCACTCAAAATGTGCCGTTCATGGAGCCTTTCCTGCAGATGTGGAGCGCTTTTGCTGAGAGATTGGCTGGTCTGGTACAAAACTGATGCTGAAGCAGTGCCCTGTGTCGGTAGGGTTTGATTTCTTCTTTGCTCATATGCAGATTTTTTTTGGTGCATCCACCCCTAGGGACTACAAAGGACATGTGGCTTCTGTGTCAGGGTTTTTCGGGTGATGGGCACGGTGGCCAGGGCTC
>JAVFHW010075400.1:46941-57763 GCA_032159205.1 Eurystomus glaucurus suahelicus | reverse complement strand
TCATACAATTGACCTCAGCCCATCGCTCCAGCCTGTCCAGATCCCGCTGCAGAGCCTTCCTACCCTCGAGCAGACCGACACTTGTGCTTAATTTTGTGTCATCTGCAAATTTACTGAGGGTGCACTCAATTCCCTCGTCCAGGTCATTGATGAAGATATTAAACAAGACAGGTCCCAAAACTGAGCCCTGAGGGACCCCGCTTGTGACCGGTCGCCAACTGGATTTCACTCCGTTCACTACCACCCTCTGGGCTCGGCCAGCTAGCCAGTTTTTAACCCAGCAAAGAGTCCTCCTGTCTATGCCATGAGCTGCCAGCTTCTCCAGCAGAATGCTGTGGGAGAAATATGACACTTGCTTCATTTGGTGTGCAAAATTAACTTCATACAAGTTAGGTGTAAGAAAGGAGTGTCAGCTAGGAATCAAACTATGACATTTATTTAAACAATCATTTTTTTCTGGAATTAAAGGTATAATGTGCTTCCTACAATAAAGACAAATACTCTTCATTGGAAAGGAGAATTCAAACGTAGTTGTCATGCAATTAAAATTTTAAAAACACTAAAACAGACTTGCAATAAGTCAGAGGAACAGCAGATTTGACTTTCAGTTACTCCACTAGTTCTCTAAGTTGTGATACTCCATTCTTGCTAAACACAATTTTAGTGGAAAAAAAAATTGCCCTGGTGCTATGATGTAATTGTGATTGATAGTTATGAATAAACTAAAGTTATATACACAGCTTGGTATATATATATATATGTTATTAAAGATATAGCTTATTATTCTTTGTAGGCCTGAATGTTATTCAGAGGCCTTGTTTTTGCTATCCGCTCTTGTGTTTAGTCAAGTAAGAAAACATTACATACATACATAAGAAAACATTATAAAACATTCATGTCATATTTTTATAAAGAATGCCTTTGCTGCAATGAAGGCTTACAAAGGTGTTCAGAGCGGGTGGAGAACATTTAAGCACAGATGTATGTGGTTAACTGAATGGATCGTGCTACTTTGGAAGGGTCCACACCTCAAACATGGCAGTTATCAAAATTGTACAGAAAACACTCAGCCATAGAAAACTGATATCATGAAATGCCATTTATATAGGCTGGCGTTTGTAAAAAATAATATGCATCTTCATTAATGGTATTAATGCATATCTTATACTGTGTTTCAATGTCTATTATCATTCTAAGCTATTTTATTTCTTTACAGGAGCTCTTAAAAATATATTATATTCTCAGATCCCATGAAGGAAAAGAGGCTCCAAGATATCAAAGGTCAACTCTGAACAGGTTTGGGGAGCTGGATTTTTTTATTCCTTTGGATAGCTTGCAGATACAAGAATAAAGCTACTCCAGGCTAACGTTCTTTCATCTGAATTTTAGGCTAAAATTCTAACAGGAACAGAAGCACTTCTGCATCATTTTTTCTTCTTTGTTTTATTTTGTTCAAACACAGTATCAGAACCTAAATGTGCACAGTCTGTGAAAGAGTATCAGTGCTAAATCCCCAAGAGGATTTATGCCCTCTCATTTTGCCTAGCTTCCTCAATATTTAGATTATCAAATCTGGTGTTTCAGGAAACTACAGGATGTTGACTTTTCACTCATAACATTTTCCTAGGCACCTGAAGATTTGTAGTTTGGCGTGATTACAGCTGCCTATGGGCTGAACATTTAGCACTTGATTTTCTTAAGATCTGTAAGATAGGCATCACCTAGATCACCTCCAATCCCAGTCAGACAGGCATTTTTACCACATGAATCACAAAAATAGGCTTGGGAGTTAAAAAAAGAAAGAAACAAACAAACCCCCCCCCTCCCCCCCCCCACGTAAAAAAAAAAAATCAAAACAACCAAGAAAAACCCTAACCCCATGACCACACCGCCAGAATAGCAGTAGCTATTCTTCTTAATAATGATTTTAGTGGCCCAACTGGGATGTGCAAAATAAGGTTACATTCTCTCCTGTGGTGGAGGGAATTTGAATTCTTCTTGACTAATAGGCAAATGTTCTGCATTATATTTTCTATGATGGTACTCAGTTTTCCCTATTGTAGTTGTCCCATTTTACATAATGAAATGAAAGCTGTTTGGCAGAGACAGCTGAAGTCCCACATAAAAATAATTAGGTTTCATCCATCTCTGGATAAATTGATGAAAAATGCTAATGGAAGTACTTTGATACAGGATTAAGCATAAAATTATTAATAGGTCTTAATAGCACTCCTAAATAGGCCAAGACATTTAACTCCCAAGACAGAAAGGCCTTGCAGATTGGAAGGAGTCAGAAATTTGCAAAATACTGGTAAAATATGGTTTCAATGCAAAGAATCTAAATGAGGTAAACAATAGTCTCTCGAAGGAACTCAGTATTACAATAATGAAATGTATCATCATAATGAACTCAGGCATTTCAGTGAATGTTAAGGCAGGTGTCTAAATGGTAAAAATCCTCATTGACCAGAATTAACACTCCTAAATTATAGAGAGAAAAAAGCAGCTTTCTACTGGTCTCCTCATGCTATCTAGGCTATTTTAGCAGTACAGTAGATCTTTGGGAGAATGCAGCATATAACTTCTACTCATTCATGCATTGCTTTGATGACTCAAATTGTGATTTGGGAATTTGTTAGATGGAAAAATATCTGCAAGTTTGTATTACAGTATTAAATATTTGCTGAAGAGCTTGTATCAGTCTAATGTTTACTCACAAAGACTTGATAAAAGAAGATTAAAATTTACTTTTTAAACAAAGGCATTAAAAAGTATTATATGTTAAAGAAAAATACCATAATCATTGTAGGTTATAAACCCTGAGAGAAGTAAAATAACTGTATTCAGATTTTAGATGATGGTTTCTTTGTGAAAATATTTATGAAACAGAATATTGACAAGGTCTTGTGAATTCATAATTCACAAGTGTGCTTAAGGTATCCCTTCCATATTGTCATTCTCTCAGTAAAAGACAAAGTTGGACTAAGACAAATTGTTATATATGGCAAATCAGATTACTTACTACTTGTAGTAAGTAATACCACCAGTACAGTAAAGGAGAATTAATAAAAAAAAATTCATACTTTAAATCTTATTTACATAAAAAAAACCCTCAAAACATTGACAAACTAGTAAGTAATGAAAAATGTTGCTTAAGTCAAGTTGCGCTGGTAAATTTGTTAGGGGAGGTAGAAGATTTTAATACTGAGACAATTTAGTTACAATTAACAATTCGGATAGTTGAGTGTTAAAACTGAAGAATAGATAAGTGAAAAAGGTGAAATTCAGAAATTTTTGGTTTTTTCAAAGTCAGTAAAACAATGTGATGTATCTTTAATCCGTAAATCAGTGTTTTGCAGTTCTACTTGCTGCTTTCTAAGTAAACTTTCAATGTCTTCGGTCAGTTGGGTTCGATTGAGAGACCTGGTGCTTCAAGGCTGCTACTGTTTGAATTTATGAAAGACAAAGAAAATGCTGATGCTTAATGTTGAACAGGCCAACTTTTCTCAAGAGACTCATTCTAATTTTTGTGATAATTTAGTGAAAATCTGAACAGCTGTTCATATATGATAACTGTATTGCTGCAAGCTACAACTTTCTGAAGTTTCTAATTGTTAAGATGCTCCCTGATACAGCTTTACTAAATTTTTCCAATTATTGCCTTTAAAATATTTATTTCCACCAGGTCTTCTCTCAAGCTGTAAGCTGCAGGTCTTTTTATTCAGAAAGGGCACATCAGTGTGCAGACACAGGCAGAAGGAACATTTTCTGAGCTGACAAGTTGTAAAGAATTTTAGTAATCTGACAAAACAGCAGAACATAGTCTGGGAACTATCAGTAAAAAAAAAGCAAAAGTAAAGAATAATATGGAGCTGTACCTTTTCTAAAAATATTAATAGTAAGCAGAAGGTTATTTTTTTCTTTTTCTTTTCCTTTTTTCCTTTCCTTTTCTTAATTTCTAAAGATTTAGTTTTCTTTTTATTTTTTCTTTTTCTTTGTTTGTCTTGTTCTCTCTTCCTCCTCCTCTTCCTCATTCCCTTCCCTCTCTTCTCTTTCTTCTTGAATACCAAACTTTACTACTATAATATAAATATGATTATTATAGTTATGATATAGGTCATAACTATAATATATTAATCACATATTGTTATATGTGATGAATCTACTACACACTAGGATATTTTGCTACTCTTTTTCCTAGCTCACCATTTACAAACCAAGATTTTTCAGATTTAATGTAGGCTGACCAGTACTGAGATATGAGACACTGTCAAATGCTAACATGGGTCGCAGAATCACAGAATCACAGAATTGTTATGGTTGGAAAGGACCTCCAGGGTCATCAAGTCCAACCTTTCTCCTAGCATCTCTCTAACCACTACACCCTATCCTCAAGCACTGCATCTATTCGTTCTTTAAACACCTCCAGGGATGGTGACTCCACCACCTCTCTGGGCAGTCCATTCCAGTGCCTAACTACCCTCTCAGTGAAGAATTTCTTCCTAATATCTAATCTAAACCTCCCCTGACGCAACTTGAGGCCATTTCCCCTCATCCTATCATTACTCATTTGAGAGAAGAGACCAACACCAGCCTCACTACAACCTCCTTTTAGGTAGTTGTAGAGGGCAATAAGGTCTCCTTTCAGTCTCCTCCTCTCTAGACTAAACAAACCCAGTTCCCTCAGCCGCTCTTCATAGGGCATGCTCTCCAGCCCTTTCACCAGCCTTGTTGCCCTTCTCTGTACCCGCTCCAGCACCTCAATGTCCTTCTTGTACTGTGGTGACCAAAACTGGACACAGTACTCAAGGTGCGGTCTCATGAGTGCCGAGTACAGGGGCACAATCACCTCCCTACTCCTGCTGGTCACACCGTTTTTGATACAGGCCAGGATGCCGTTGGCCTTCTTGGCCACCTGGGCACACTGCTGGCTCATGTTCAGCCGGCTGTCCACCAGCACCCCCAGATCCTTTTCTGCCAGGCAGCTCTCCAGCCACTCCTACCCCAAGCCTGTAGTGTTGCTGGGGGTTGTTGTGACCAAAGTGCATGACCCGGCACTTGGCTTTGTTAAACCTCATACAATTGACCTCAGCCCATTGCTCCAGCCTGTCCAGATCCCACTGCAGAGCCTTCCTACCCTCGAGCAGACCGACACTTATGCTTAATTTTGTGTCATCTGCAAATTTACTGAAGGTGTATTCAATTCCCTCGTCCAGGTCATTGATGAAGATACTAAACAAGACAGGTCCCAAAACTGAGCCCTGAGGGACACCACTTGTGACCGGTCGCCAACTGGATTTTACTTTGTTCACTACCGCCCTCTGGGCTCGGCCATCCAGCCAATTTCTAACCCAGCGACGAGTCCTCCTGTCTATGCCATGAGCTGCCAGCTTCTCCAGCAGGATGCTGTGGGAAACGGTGTCAAATGCCTTACTGAAGTCCAGATAGACAACATCCACCGCTTTTCCCTTATCCACTAGGCGGGTCACCTGATCATAGGAGGAGATCAGGTTGGTTAAACAGGACTTGCCCTTCATGAACCCATGTTGGCTGGGCCTGATCCCCCCATTGTCCTGCACTTGCCGTGTGATCACCCCCAAGATGAACTGTTCCATAACCTTTCCTGGGACCGAGGTCAGGCTGACAGGCCTGTAGTTCCCTGGATCATCTTTCCTGCCCTTCTTATAGATGGGTGTCACATTGGCAAGTCTCCAGTCATCCAGGACCGATGGTAATCAATCAGATCATGTAGGCTGCAATGAGATAGAATATTACTGAATACTAATTAAAACAGAAGACTGTAAAGTATATCTAGAAAAAAAAATATTAACTTTCTATCAAAAATCAAAGTTAAAATCAACCCTGCTAGAATACATACTTAAGCAAAATGTGGTAGGAGGGATTTTTATACACAGAAAAATCAGGTTCTGGAAATTGTGCTTTACTTTGGGTAATTCTAGAAACAATTGTGGCATGTGTAAGGACCCTAAGACTGTGATTAAAGATAAATTATAGAAAAATACTGATAGAAAAAAACAATAGGGATAAAAGACAGGCTACTGAACTCTCCTCCAAAATTCCTGTAGATCCTTTCCAGCAAACATATCTGTAAAATGAGCATGTACAACAGAAAAAGAATTTGAAATAAGACATGAGAGTGGTATTCATCTCAGACATGAAATTCAGGAGGACTAGAACTCAGAAATGTAGCAGAAATGTACACATTCAAGACAAAGAAATGGAAGTCTTGATCTATGTACTTCATGTGTCCACTCTGTTTTGACTACATGAGATGACAAATATATCTAAGAATAGGAGATTAAAAAGGCAAAATTGAGGAATACATTAATCATTTATAGTGTTGGACTGAAGTTATAGTTACAAAATATTCATTTGTTTAACGTACTTTTATAATTCTGCATAAAACCACAAAACCCTACCCCAAAACCCAAATGTACATATTGCCTGCATTTCTGAAAGAACGTCATGATTCTTTATGAACATTTATTATACCACTTTCACTTCAGAATAACTTAGAAAATTTAATCCTGAAGAACTTTATTAGAAAAAAAAAACCAAAACGCCAAACCCACAAAAAAAACAAATAAATCCCACCACACTAAAAATAAACATAAGTTGCCAAGATCATTCTATGTTGGTGATTTCAAAAAAAATAATAATAAAAATTAAAAATTCAATATTTCCATAGCTTAACTCAGTGAATGCATCACAAAGATGAAAAAATGTTTTGATAAGAGGACCTTTGTAGTTTATGTTGTCATTAGCTCTCTTCTGGAGAATTATAGATGTGTCATCAGTACAGCAGCCACTTTCAGAATGAGAATGTAAGTATGATAGGCTGAATTGCAGTTCAGTTCTTCTGTATCAGCTTCACTAAAATAAATGCTAGCATTATTTTGATAATCTTGAAAGCTGCTAGTAAATCATCCTATAACAATCTCATGAAGTAGGATATGTTCATTAGAAACTGCATTTTGGCAGAGATAGTAGTCTACTTTTAATTATTAACATACGAAACCACCATCTTTCTGTTTTAATTAATTGTGCATGTGTATGTGGCTACAATAATAAAGGGTATATTACTGGGGTTACTACATTGTCCCATGAAGGAACAATATCCTACATATTGGACACAAAGAAATGTCCTGCAGCCTTGTAACAAAGAACCAACTAAAGCTCACTGATTGCGGTAATGATGAAAACACTGCATTTTGCTTTGTTGTTTTAAGAAAAACAAGAAATAAAGTGGTGAGAAGGCATACAGTATTAAAAATGCTAACAAAAACACGTTTCTAGCAACATCACTATGATCTTTGATGAACTACATGCAATTCTCTGCTTAAAAGAAAAACCAGTTTTGTTTTAGTCTTGTGATATAATAAGATAATTTTCTCCTTCTTCCCATTGCAAGGTAAACATAATTCTAGAAATAATTTCCTGGGTTTAACCATAGATATGGCAACATAAACATTCAACATTTCATGAATCATGAGTATGGCTTATTAAACATTTTAGTAATATAATTCAATTTATTTTTATTTTTCTTGCCAACATCCTTCCAGAGGATTCCCTTCTGGCTTTCCAGAAGAGAAGTTGTGATTGCTACATTAACTTGAAAAGATTGAATTCACCCAGTAGATATTCTGACTATTTCATCAGCCCCTGTCACCTGGCATGATGATCAGTTGCAATTATGTCTTTACTAAAGTGAGTCACAAACATATTTTGTTGAGATTTCTATTTAAATTATTTTGTGTTGTCTCAAAGCTAGAGGTCAGCAATGGCGTACTATGGTAATGCCAGTGACTGTGGCAATGTCATTGGAAAGGAAAAAATCATTGTGGTTGGAATTCCTTTTTTTTAATAGCTGCAAAGTTAAATATGTTTTTTGAAACTCCAAAGCTCCTCTAAGCGATACCACAGAAAAAATGAAACAAAGAAAACCAGAACAAAACCAAATTTGGACCACAAAGAAGGAAAGGTCGTTGCTAGATCTTTTTTCCCTTGCTATCTATTCAGTGTTGCTTAATATATTCATTAATGATATTGACAGAGGTATTGAGTGCATCCTTAGCAAGTTTGCAGATGATAACAAGCTGGGGGTGCAGTTGATATGCCTGAGGAATGGGATGCCATTCCGAGGGACCTGGATAGGCTGGAGAGGTGGGCCCAGATGAACCTTATGAGGTTCAACAAGGCCAAGTGGAGGGTCCTGCACCTGGGCCAGAGCAACCAGCATTATCAGTATTGGCTGGGAGAGGACATACTGGAGAGCAGCCCTGTGGAAAGGGACTTGAGGGTGCTGGTGGAGGAAAAACTGGATATGAGCCACCAGTGTGCAAAGGCAGCCCAGAAGACCAATCACATCCTGGGGTGCATCAAAAGAACTGTGGCAAGCAGATCAAGAGAGGTGATTCTGCCCCTCTACTCTGCCCCGGTGAGACCTCACCTGGAGTATTGCGTCCAGCTCTGGAGCCCCCAGCACAAGAAGGATGTGGACATATTGGAGTGCATCCAGAGGAGGGCCACCAAAATGATCAGGGGAATGGAGCATTTCTCCTGTGAAGACAGGCTGAGAGAGTTGGGGCTGTTCAGCCTGGAGAAGAGAAGGCTCTGGGGGGACCTTATACTGACCTTCCAGTGCCTGAAGGGGGCTAGAAGAAGGCAGGGGAAGGTCTATTCAAAAGGGTTTGCAATGATAGGACAAGGAGTAATGGTTTTAGGCTAGGAAAGGATAGATTTAGGTTGGATATTAGACAAAAGTTCTTTAACATGAGGGTGGTAGATCACTGGAACGGGCTGCCCAGAGAGGTGGTGGAGGCCCCATTCCTGGAGTCGTTCAAGGTCAGGTTTGATGAGGCTCTGAGCAACCTGACCTAGGTAGAAATGTCCCTACTTGTGTAGGGAGGTTGGACAAGATGACCTCTAGAGGTCCCTTCCAGCCTAAAACATTCTATGATTCTATGTTTTATACAAATGAAGGAAGTCTTGTAGACCGTAGCTGGCAAAAGAAGTGTCTACTCTGGAAAATCCATTCATACACTTACTCATAAAAGAAAAATTAACATAGATACAAGCTATCCATATTTTTGTATTTAGTAGAATGAAAACATATTGAAGAAAGGAATAAAGCAAGATGTAGTGTATGGGTAACACGTAGAAATCTGATTTACAGATTTTAGTCAAAGGGACTGAATGTAATAAATAGATAAATCTAAGCCTAGGTCAATGTTTGCAAGACTAGGATTTGAAGAGACTCACATACTCATGTATTTGGGGAGATCTATGGATTAAATTATTCAAATGAAGGCTGCTATCACAGGAAGAAAAGCCAGCCAATAGAACGGGACAGCATGAAGATAAGTTCTGGAGCATCTCCTGATCACGTCAGGTTAGGGGGTTTTAAGTCTTGTTTACAAAGGTAATGGTGCTGAAGAGATGACTAGAAATATATAAAACACTATATTTGAATAGAGAATAAATACATTTCTAACTCTTTCTAGAGTTAGAAAGAACAGAAAGATCTTTACACACCTACCTTTTTCTTCAGGAAGCTGAATGCTGAAGGCAGAGAACTGCCTTAACATGCACCAAAAATGTATGCTTGCAAACGGTGCACAAAGCACCTTGTGCATTGTAAGCTAATATCCTCATATCTTGTAGACAAACCCTAATGCAGAAGACATTCATTTTTCCCCATGCTCTCTTCATTTGATTCATTTAGCCTCTTTAATATGAATCCTTGAAGGTTTTCTCTGTTTCAACAATTTGCATTCAAAACTACAGATAGAATAAGAACAGTCAATGGAAAGCTTATTTTAAGGATTTCAATAACTGTAAAGTCGACAAACACAGTCAAGGGTTCCTGTTATCAGATATGTCAAATTCAATGAATTTTACCTGTTTGCATAGGCCCTGAAGTTACTATCTGTATTCAATTGCTGCCATAGACTTTTGTCACTACAGTCTGAATCTCCCTGACCAGAAATGTTCAACACACCCTTCACCTAGAGATCTGAGTAAGTCAGACAATACATTGCCATCAGAATTGAACACATGTTTTTTAAGACATCATTTACAATAATCAGTGAAACAATTGTTTTTCTTGCTATGGTCAGGAGTATATTACATCGGACTGTCCTCTTGAATAATGGATGTTCTTTCCATTCTTGTGTAAGCAGAAGGTTACTTAATCTCTGATTCTTTTAGTATTAGGCTTACAGTGAAACAGTAAAGGGAGTTTTAGTAGTTATGGATGGTTCGTGGAACCTGTAAGTGCAACTACTTAATGGGCTAATGCAAGCCTGAGAAATTTACTGTTAAATCTTATTTTGCTGTGGAAAAAATGTGACTACCTAATTTATTGGAGAGATGCACTGAAGAAATCGGTTTACACAACTTCAGCAAAATGAAGCAGACGTATTCATTGCCCAGTAGCATCTTGCAGGAAGCAAGGGCAGACTTTCATGTGACTTTTGAAGTTTATTGGTAGGGCTGGAGAACTAGCACTTACTTGCATTTTCTTAAATTCCTTAGAGGATTGCAGAGGCCAGAAGGTAATCTGTATGCATTTTTCTTACAGAGATTGCTTATTTTCCTTCTGTGGTGAACCGACCACATGATTTTTCTGCCTTATTAAAACAGTGAGCAGAAAACTCTATTTCCCATAAATCTATTCTGCAATTCCCATAAATCCTCCAGGAAACCGGAAGCAAGATAACGCCAGCCATAAATTTTGAAAAAGTAAACAATCGCTCTCTCTTCCGCCTCACTGCACAAAGGGAGCACATCGCTCCTGCTG
>JAVFHW010075400.1:18649-46841 GCA_032159205.1 Eurystomus glaucurus suahelicus | reverse complement strand
CCTCCGCCGATGCCGGAGAGGAGCGAGGAGGAGGGGGGGGAAACTGAACTGAGCTGTCAGCGCAGCCCCTTGAAGAAGCCAAGCAGCCAGAGAGGGGGATATTGAACTGAGCTGTCAGCGCAGCCCCCTGAAGAAACTAAGCAGTCAGAAAGAAGGGAGCAGCCGCCGTGGAGAGCCGCCGGACAGAACTGCTGACTCCCACTGCTCTAGGAATCCGGGGGAGAGAAAGAAGCTGTGAGCTGCCACCGGCCGTGAGGTGCGCAATCGCTGCCAGCACCGTGAGCCGCCGCCACGAGCTAAAACAAAAAGAATCCAGAAGAAAAGCTGCAAGCTGCAGCAAGAAGAAGAAGTGATGCCGAAGAAACTGCATCGAAAGCTGCATTGCCAGAAAAGACAAAGCTGACACCACCGTCGGAGGGAGAGAGAGAAAAAGCTACAAGCTGCTGACGTCATCGAAATAGTCCAGGTCTGCCGGTCGGACATCGTCGCCATTCCACGGGGACCATCACCAAACGCCGAAAGGACACACGCATGCACACACACGCACCATCCACACATACAGGTCGTATTTTGACATAATTAAGTCCTTATTTGCCCTTATCTCTCGGTGGGTGAGAGAGGGAGTGAATGGGTGGGCGTGGTCTTCTTTAATATTGTAATATTTCCATACAGTAAATAAGGTTTTATTAGAATATGTTTAGTAATAAACTTGTTAGATACTCCTTTCGGTCTTCGTGTTTACTTATGAGCCTGGTGAGGAGATGTCCCAATTTACCCTCAACCCTTCTCCCTTTGGGAGGTGGTCGGACCACTGCGCGCCCGACCGCGACACCTTCCTAAAATAATGCTTGAGTGCATCACAGTAAGGGAACAATATTATTAACTGGTCTCGCATTCAAGTACTGTAATACAACGAATGTGTAGCTATGAAAGTAGTTCTTCACTTTTATACATACTGTTTAGACCATATACATTCTCTGTATCATCAGAAAAGGTCTGAAAGATACAGCATAATCAGCACGTGCTTTTACAGAACTTAGCTACTTAGGTGATTTCTAGATGGAACAAGAGTTATATACGGGACACAGTTTTCACATAAATCCCCTCTGAACAGGAAATGTAGCTCTCTTATTGGTAATATATGTAAGGCTTATTGTTAAACAATGTTGAGAAAGAAATGAACCATTCCCAAGTATATTTAAGGAGACATGTGGTAAGGCATAGATTTAAGAATAATTCTGTTTGCCTCCAAATTTCCTTGTTCAGTCTTAGAAGGAAATTTCTATGACCCTTTTTAAGTATCTTCACGATAATGATCACATCAAAAGGCATACTGTAACAAAAACATTGTGCTAAATGTATTTTGTATGTTCCAGGACATGATGTAAATTTATGTATGTGTGTGTGTGTATATGTAGGTATATACAAAAATGCATACATTGTTTATAAATAATTATATTGGACTGAAAATATTTTTTTTTAAAAAAAAAGCTTTTTTCGAATAGCAAATTATATCTTTAACAAAATGGAACAGAAGGGAAGTGTAAACATAAAGTTGATATGTATCTTGTTACAATCATCTTCATCGCCATTTGCTGGACTTGCTCCACCAACCATGAGCCAGCACAGGAACAACAGTGGCTCACCAGGTCCAAGTAGAGAGGAAGGATCATCTCTCTCAACTTGCTAGTAACACCCTGCCTAATGCAGCACAAGATACTGTCAGACTTCATTGCTGAAAGGTCATAATGCTAGCTCATGGTCAGCATGGTGCCCACCAGGCCTCTCAGGTCCTTCTCTGCAAAGCTGCTCTTCATCCAGGATGTTGCGGTGCCTGGCTTATTCTTTCCCAAGTGCAGGTTTCAGAATCCGGCTGTACAAAGTACATTGTTTCATACACTGGATGTACAATTTGTTTTCTCCTCTCCAATATGGTCTATTGTTTGACAAACAATGATGTGTTTTAGTGTAAACTGAAACTGATATTACAAGCTACAGGAAGTGAAACATCATGTGAAGGTTCTATTTAAAAAGAAGATAACATGTCCTCCCCAGAGATACAGTAGTTGTTGTGAACAGAAAGTATCACAGCTACTTCTGCACCAGTAAATTAACAAGCATCAGGGAATGTTTCCAGGAGCTAGAACTTCCTAATAGCCTATTACTTCTGAAAATTGATAAAAATTAAGAATTGATGAAAATTAGGAATGATCCCCAAAATAATTTACTGCAGAGACAACTTTCACTACCCCAAACAATTTCAGAGCATGATGTTGGCAGTGGCACAATCCAGGACTAACTCCCATCCAGGCAGTCTGGATGTGAGCAATTTTTTTCAGAGAACAAACTGAATAATACAAACACGAGACATTTCTTTACACTTCAGAGCAATGCCAAGGAACAGCCCTGGGTACATTTAGTTCTGTAGTGCAAATAAAATAACCATGGACCTGAAATCCTATTATGGTGAACTCCAAAGTGACCACAAGTTCCAATGTCCTCGTTGTTGAAGTCAGAGCATCTCTTTTAAAAGCTGTGGATAATCCTGTTGTTTATTTGAACAACTCAAGTTTAAACATTGTTGTATGTAAAACTTGGAGTTACATGTTTAAAGGGGCTTTATATCTGTAGAGATTTGAGAATTAGGCTTTGCATTAAACAGTAATTCTGTAGTAATTAATATGAAGCAATTAATGCAGACAAATCTATTTACGGTTCTGGTACTGCCTGAACTACAATTTTTACTGGTTTTTTTTTTTCCCCTTTTCCTATTCTTTGTTGTTCATTCTTGTCATTAGAGCTGTTACCTCTCCTCTCCTTCAAAATGCCTTTACATTTAATAAAAAAATAAAAAAATCCAATAATTCTAATAGAAATTATCTGATAGGAATTCAATCTCCAGCTCAGGAACTCCTATTCCAGTTTTCAGCTGTGGCAATAAATAAATAAATAAATAAATAAATAAAGGATACTCCAGGACCTACTTCCTTTAATTGTTCTGTTTTTCTTTTTCTTCCTGGGTTTGAGCCCCGTGGTTTTAACTACAACTACAAGCTGGAAGTCTTTCTCACACACATGAAATGATGCATAAACTTTCTTTTATGAATAGATGCACCAACACAGTGTTGCAGAGTGGAATTAGATATAGGAGTTCTTTAATGAGAAAGGATTGCAGTTGTTGTCCAAGAGAATAAAAAGAGAAGATATGGTCTATAATACCACTAGAAGACTGGGCAGGTTATTACTAAAGAAAACACATGCTTGATTTTCCAAGGAGAGTTTAAGAGAATGAGAGTAATATGAGTATAACAAAAACATTAGGTGATTCATGCACTTCACCTTTATCTGTGCAAACAGTTCTAAGATAAATATTAGAATTATTTATTCAATATATTGACTCAGTATAATTCTCTTCCAGGGTTCTGATTCACCTAGAGTTGTGAATTAAAATCTAATGGCTGTACATGTTTTGGCTTTTAGCCCGGCAAGCTGCTCCACTGATAACTGTTTCACAGGGTGACATCCCTAAACAGTTCTGGCAGAAGATTCTAACCATCAGCTTTTTCACCTGCTGTATTAAACTGAACTGAAAATCAGGCTTGGTTTGCCTTGATTTGCTGAACTGAACAATACAGTGATTCAGGAATGTCTACCTTTAGCCCATATCAGGGGCTAAGCTATAGCAGTTGCTCTGTCACCCAGTGACCCCTCCACATCCAGGAAAAGAAAAGGAGAGAAGACTCACAGGTTGAAATGAAAATGGATTTAATGAAACAGCAAAACTAATACCAATGCCAGTATAAAGTAAAAAAAATTATATTAAACCCAGCAAATATACAGTGGTCCAAACAAACAGGAAGGCCATCCTGAGGAACAGGAAGAGGATTAAGGCCAGGGGGAGCCAGATCCTGAGCAGGAGACCCTCCGTTCTCAGAAAACTTCCCCCTGATACAGAGCATGACATTTAATGGATGGGATACACCTGTGCACCAACTTGTGTCAGCTGCCCTGGCTGACTCCAAACTGCTATTGGCCTGCAGCCCATAGCAGGCCTGTGATTCTGTCTCAGCAAAACCAGGACAAGGAATAATTTTATGATTATTCCATCCTTTCTAACTCAAGCAGTTTAGCTTCCATTGGATGAACAGGTGTATGGCTCAAGGCAGAAGCTCGCTTCAGCTTTCTGATTTCATCTTTCATCATTCTCCCCACATGAGATAGGGTCCAAATTAATATTTATTTTCTTTATCTGTGTCACATATTTCACAGCTGTTGGAAAGTCTCTGTTGTACTCATCAGTGGTGCTAAAAAGTACTTGAATCCCCTTCCATAACTTTTATATTGAAGAAAATTGAAAAAATTAAATTAAAGTATTACTGTTGTAAATACAGCTCTGATTACATATAATTTATCATTTTTTTTGACTAAAGAAATCTTCATAAAGGTTTTTTTGTCAAAAGAAAAAAAAAAGGAAAATGAGTGAAGTAACATTACAGCAAACTAATTCTCAAGGAGTGGCAAAAGCTGCAGGAGCTGATCCCTGAGGGCCCGGGAGCAGGAGCCACAGGTGGCTTCAGTGTTGGCTGGGTAGCACCTACACCCAAGGGGCCACCTGTGAGCATCAGGCAGCAGCTGGGTCCGTGTTCAGTCCAGAGGATCCAAACAACACCTCAGGGACAGGGCTGGAGACTATCCCTGATGCAATGTTGCTGGGGCAGTGGCTGATGGTTTTGGGAGGCTGACATGGGGTCCTGAGCTGTGGGATGGGTGAGGGGAGCCCCAGGGGAAGCCCCACAAGGGGACCTGGGCTGGAAACAGCCCAGCTTAGAGTGCTTAGGGCCTAAAATCTGCTGGTTGTCTTTTCTAGGTGAAATACTCTCTTCATAACACTCTTCATAATTTTTTTGTGGCTAGGATATTTTTGACAGGCATGGTAGTGTGTTGAGGCATCTTTTTTTAATTTGAAAGAAAATTACGGTGATTAGGGGAGGGAACTATTTTAGGGTGCATGTTTGTATCATCTCTCTTCTCATAACATTGCAAATGTTTTTGTCCAAAGTATATCTATTACTTTGAATGAGGTGACCAAAGACTTAAAATTGATGTTCCCATTTTCTAGGCAAGGGCTCTCAAATACATTTTCTGCATGCCTCATCAAAACAAAGAAAGAACAGACAAGTCCTCACATCTTCGTTTTCAGGCGGAGGCTCTTGCCAGTTCAGTGGTTTCATTCCAAGAGAAACGAGGGAAAAGGAAATGTGGAAAACTCAGGTTGAAAGCTGCAAAATGGATGTGTTATGATTTATAGATCAGTAACTAGAAACTGAACAGAGCAGATGACATAATGATCATTTGTTAAATGCTCAGGCAAAGGAGAGTATTGCTTCTGTGCATGCAAACAAAGGCACCTTTTATTCTGCTACAGAAAAGAGAAGAAAAATAACTGCTGCATGAATATTACTCTGGAAAATTGGTAGCTGAGAAGAGGTTTTGGTAATGCAAACTATGGCAGACAACAGAAGGCCACAATATTCACAGTTTTAGGCTTCTTAAATTTGACTAAGTAGCACAGCTTGTGCTGGAAGCTCATTTTCAGAGTATGCCTGAGGTTGTACCGAATGAGCAGAAAACCTGCACATCATGCATGAAACGGGAAAGCCCAAGGATACCAGCAGAAACTAATGTTCACAAACTAAGATGTCTTGTGAGAAGACTTTACTCAAATACTGCAGCACCTTGTTCAAATGCCTCCACTAGAGCACAAAAGAAAAAAAAAAAGAAATGAAATGTGGCAAGGAACACCTCTCTTCACCTTTGATTTCTTTCCTCAGTACTTTGTTTAGCTTACAAAATGATGTAATGAGCAACTCAAGAAGATAGGTATGAGTTTTCCAATATTGCTTAAGAAAATCAGTGATAAAGAAAGTAAGAAACATATTAAATTGGAGAAAAAGAATGCAAAAGAAAAATTAGTGAATGCAAACTGTGACACTTATAGGTAATAAAGTGGGAGGAATGGCAAGAGAGAATTTAGGGACAAATATTTCACTAATTTCTATTAACCCATTCCTAGCTACTGATACCTGATGTTGGGGAGAGTGAAAAATGAGAGACAGAATACTAAAAAGGCAGTTTTCCCACTGCTCTTAAACATCTGAAAAGATAGCTCAAATAATCTACAATACACAAGCTGAATGCTACACTGCCTAAAAGTGAGTTTGTTGCAAGCAGAATTTATAAAAGAATAGTTGGTGAAATATATTTACCTTAGAAAAAACATTTTTCTCAGAACTAAACTCTTAACTTGGATGTTTTGAGTTCAGCTACATTTTCCATGGGAAAATGCTCTAACAATTTATTTCAGATACACTTATATTTATCCTTGTTTTCAAACTTATATTTGACTATAAAGTTAAAATTATTCAATGTGAACAGATAATAACTCTAGTAGCTTTTATAGAAGAGTTTGGCTTTTTGAGAAATTATAATATTCTGACTTTTTATCCAAACTGGAATAAAAATATATTTTGAAATGAAAATACATATACTAGAAAAAAAAAAAAGTTATAATCCAACACCCCAAATTTTTCTATGTTTTATTCTGAAAATTTTTAAGATGTTTGTGGAAATTCAGAACAGGTGGGTAGGGCTAAGAATAACACATATTAGAGTAGGAAAGTGACAGATAGAAAGTAAGAATTGTTTTGCATGCTTTTAGACAAATTAAATTCAAACATTTTTCAGATCTCCACCTAAGAAGCCTTCCTATTAGAGGTAAAGAGTTATATAAAGCCTAAGTCAACCATTATATCCTTCCATCAGCAGAAGCAAGAATTTTGCACATAAAATATCCAAACACTCTTTTGAAGGAAAAAATATCAGTGCTAGTGAGAAAGAGTGATGCTGTGTATGAAGAAAAGTAGATTCAAGAATGTATAAGTTAAACTTTTCTGTGTGTAAAATTCAAAAGATAAGAAGTTAATATTTCTGTACTACCAGAAAGTATACTTATGGATTTACTTATTAATATTTATTTAATTATATTTATGTTCATTTGGGCTTCAATGTATTTTATCAGCAGTAACTTAAATAGCTCAGTCAAAACACTTTCAGAGAATAGGAAAAAATATTATGCTTTCTTTTCCAGGGGGTGTAAATAACTCAAGTGATTTGTCCAAAACACCTGTGAATTCACAGTCCAGAATGGGTTTAGACATTTAGGAATTAATGGTTTTCAGTGCATTTCAATGAAAATTTTTATTCCATTGTTTGTAAGTTTTCATTTAGAGTTTTAGCTTTTCTACTTATTGAAGAACACTAATTTTAAAATCTGTTTGTGTGATTGCTTGAAGTCTAGTCTTGTATTCCTCTCTTCCTTGCTGCGGCAAGTTTAACCACTTAAGTAAATGAACAATGAAGAATAATTGCATTTAGTGAAAGCGTACTGGACCCAATGGGTGTAGTAAGCTAATTTCACCTCTGTAGCTCCTCCCTGAACTCCATTTTGGATACTAACATCAAGCAAAAATAATGAAAATGCTGTAAGATCTGGCTTTTTTACAGCATCTTTTGTGAAAAAGTGTCACCAGTATTTCCATTCGGTGTACCACTTTTTCACAGAAATATAACCGTTAA
Organism: Eurystomus glaucurus suahelicus; assembly: GCA_032159205.1. NCBI lineage: Eukaryota > Metazoa > Chordata > Aves > Coraciiformes > Coraciidae > Eurystomus > Eurystomus glaucurus. The sequence continues at coordinate 39,206 of JAVFHW010075400.1, read as the reverse complement.
TAAATTTAAGTTTGTGATGCTTTTAAGTCAGTATTTTGTGCAACTATACTGTCCTTCAATGATTATTAGTCATTTAGGCTGAGCTATTTGCAATTTCATCCAAATAAAAAAGTGTGTATTTATTTAATATCCATTAGATTGACTGATACATAAATTCCTTTAATTGACTCATCTGCTTGTCTCTGAGGCATGTTTTCTTTCCTGTGGTGTGTTAATAACCATTGTGACAATGTTACTAGTGTATTTTCTATCTGAAATTATATTTTTCTGCACCCAATGTGGGTTTTCAACTACTTTCAAGATACAAAAGATGACAAAAAATAATAATTCTTGTCTATGAACCCGTATAGAAGTGCTAGTAGAGTATGTGGGTAAGTACGGTTTCTCTTATTAGTAAATATGGATTTTTCTGTACTAATGTATTAATTAAAGACTGATTTTGAGCAACATAGAATCCATATTGGTAACTCTTTTGTTTGCTTTACCATAGCCACACAATATTTAGTGCCGGGAGCTGACTTATTTAAGTCAGTCACTTTGCCCTGGCTAGTAAATTTGGCAATTGTATATTCATATTATTATATATAATTCCTAGATATTCAATGCATATGATATAATACCTCTATATTAATATAAAATATCTAGGTCTATATTAATACAAAATACTTTATTTTTACATGTGTGTTTTATATGTTCTTTACCGAAAAAGTGGTTACCCATTGGAACAGGCTGCCCATGGAAGTGGTGGAGTCACCATCCCTGGAGGTGTTCAAAAAACGGGTAGATGTGGTGCTTTGAGACATGGTCTAGGGGTTAGAGAGACATTTGACAAAGGTTTGACTAGATGATCCTAGAGGTCTTTTGCAACCTAAATGGTCCTATATTTCAGACATACACTATATGTCTATGTGTGCATGTAGGTACATATGGTATGAAACCCAGACTGAAAAATCATTTGAAATTATTCATTCCTTTAAGTAGAAGTCTCATTCCAAAGCAGAATATTAGTAGTGAGTCACCTGCTCTACTACTCCTGTTTTCTTCTGATACATGGCATAATCTCAGACTTAAAATCAAATGCATGTTTTATCTTTGTGTTTAAGAAAATGAGCTGCTGTTTTCTGCCAGTTCATTTTGTCTAAAAAAACACAAGCAGAAAGGTCATTAACATCTTAGCTTCTGCTGCCTCTTAGAAGACAATTGTTCATTACAATGCAAATGGAAACACACTTTGGCAAAGCTTAGTGCTTCTCTTACAGATGCATGCAATAAATTACTGAAAAAGGAATGTTATAGCTCTTCATATCATATTAAAGTTATCATCTGTCATACTTCTGGGTGTGCAATAAAATTCTGTAGTAGAACTAGGTGTAATAAACTTCTCCTATATGTGACTGTAACTGCAGCAGTCCTTTCAGATTTCAGAACCAATTTAGGACTGCAAAAATGAATGGCTTTCAGAAAACAGAAGAATATAATCAGATGGAGGCATTATTATTTTAAATAATAATAGCATTAATATTAATAACAAAGTAATAATATTAATAACAATAATTTTCTAAATATAACTTAATTTAATGGACATTTTATTGAGTGAAATTGTAATACAAATCACACTGTGGAAAGAGAGTAGAAGGAATCAGTTTCAAAACCTGTTCTAAATAGAATTTCTGCTGCATGAATAACCAAACAACTCATTTGCCCTACTGTAACCAGATGAACTTAAGAATGAACATTATTTTAAACATGTGTTTAAGTCCTATACTGAATAAAAACATGTGCACAATTAAGTACTTTCTGTAATTAGGGTTACAACATGGTGGTTTAGATTCTGATTTATAGAAATTCTGGGAAGAGACTGGTCATTTGTTTTTTAATATCTTGTTTACTAAAACAATGGCCATATCTCAAGAATTATTACTTTTATATTAGTACCTGGTGAAGTGTTCAGAAACTCCAATTGCTCATCTAACAGTCACATTGCTAGAAATAATGAATGAAATCCAAGAAGTGAAAAATAGGGTGGAAGCTCCACAACCTCGTGGCTTCAAATGTGTATCTTTCATCATGTATTTGACACTATAAAGCACTCCTGGTTCTAAGTGACAAGGACATCAATTTTCATATAATTCCCACTTCAGTTGGAAACAAGTATTGTACCCTTAAGAATACCCTTAACAGCTGAAATACGGAGATATATTTCCTCCTTAAATAGATGGGAATGTAAATAACTTACACTATAAATTTGTTAAAAGCAAGTATATTAAATATTTAATGAAAATATACTAACAAACATCCTCTCAGATTTATTAACCCTGAAGTGGCAGCTGGTTGTCAGATATTTGTATTAATAAATGTACAAGGAATGGTAAACTAACTTCCAGTAGTTTCTGAAAATATCCAGTATGTTTCCTATAAAATTATGTCCTGTTCTAGAATTATAAATAATTAATTATAAGAAAAAATATTGCTGGAAATTTATATTTTTTAACTTACACACAAGAACAGGTCTTTCTTTCATTCATTTGCTAACAGTCTTCCTTGCTGGCTGAAGTGCTGGGGAATGAGTTATGGGCCCCAAGTTGGAGTTGACCTGTGGATGAGTCACAACCTAACAGATTGTTTTGTTGTTTCTGTTGGCTTCACTTTCCAGAGGCAAAACCTGGCCCACCTGTGGCTCTGCCTTCACCCAGGTGGTTGTGGTTGGGGTGGTGGGTGAGGCCAGAATTATATTAACCAGGAGCCAATTAGTTGGAAGAGCTTTCTTTTTGGTGTGGCTTCTGTCGGGGCTGGTTGTATCTTGCTGAGCTCTCTGGGTGGTGTCCTTCCATGTGAAGGACCACTGAGGGAGCCATCTCTGTCTGTAATGTTCAGCAGGTGATGTTAGTGCCACAGTGGGCAGCAGAGGAGCTTGGCCTGCAGGAACTTATGGCAGGACTGTCTGCAAGACTTGTGAGGGAATGTTGCTGAGTTTAGTGTTGGCCTGTGTTATCAGGCAACTGATGGCAGCATAAGATGATGATGGCTGAACCAACACAATACTGGCAAAACTGCTAACTAAAAAACTGTATCACTTCAAGAAGTCTCACTGGACTGTTAAATTTTTCAGTCCCTGCACACAAATAAAGCCTAAACAACTCCATTGGGAATACATCTATTCCCATGCTTGGTATTCCATGCAGAAACTGTTAGGTTTCCTTATGCACTGTTTTTGTCTGGGATAGAGTTAATTTTCTTTATATCAGCCTGTGTGGTGTTAAGTTTTGAATTTGTGACCAAAATAGTGTTGATAACACAAGCATGTTTTAGCTGTTACTGAGAAGTGATTGCACAGTATCAGGTCCTTCTCTGCTTCTCAGACTGCCACACCAGTGAGCACGCTGGGGTGCACAACAAATTGGGATGGGACACAGCTGGGACAGCTGACCCCAACTGACCAAAGGAATATCTCATGCCATATGTTCTTGTGCTCAGCAAAAAAAAACTAGGAGAGGAAGAAAGAAAGGGAGACATTCAGAGTGACGGTGTTTGTCTTCCCAAGTAACTGTTATGCATGGCAGGGCCCTGCTTTCCTGGAGATGGCTGAAGACTTGCTTGTCAATGGGACTGGTGAGTGAATTCCTTGTTTTGCTTTGCTTCTGTGGCTTTTGCTTTACCTATTAAATTGTCTTGCTCTCAACCCAAGAGTTTTGTCACTTTTACTCTTTTGATTCTCTCCCCCAACCCATTGGGGGTTAGTGAGTGGCTGTGTAGTGTTTAGTTGCTGACTGGGGTTTGACACCTCAGAACCAATTGCAACTGCATTTCTTAAGTAAGAAGTGGGAAGGAGGCAATCATTGTTCAAGCAGTTCTTGTAGGGTGAGTGCCCAGTCAAGTTACCAAACATAAAGCCAAAATATAGTGAGAAAGTGTTAAAAAATAGATTACCTCCAAGTTTAGAAATGCCACTCCAATTTTAAAGCTATTCTATGTTTTACTGTAACTCATTTTATATAAAGTAGACACGCTAAAACAAGCAATTTCTCTAGAAAGAGGATAAACCTGTGTGATCTTCAACAGGAATCAGAACTTGCAATGTTCCTCCTTCTAGGATAGCTATGTTGATTTATACTAGTTTATGCTATCAAATTATTGATCATGGTGGTGGACCTAAACTACTTTTGAGGTTTTTTTCACCATGAGTATTATATACGACAGGAAAATTTCAGACACCTAATATAACATGTGGGTAAATAATGGAAGATTGGCAAGGAGGTTTGTTAACATGCTCAAGTGACTTGCAGCTGGGGTGCCAAAAAACACATGTATCATACTAATTGTTGCTTAGCTTTGTGCGTTTCACAAGTAGAACATCTGTGTTTAGATAACATAGATCTGTGAAGGACTCAGAGGCACCTTATCAAACATGCTTGAGATTCCTGCTCTGCTGTGGGAAAGATCTCAGCACAGTGGAAAACTATGTCTGAAAGAATCCTTGATATGCGGGAAAAAGCAGCATGTTTGAAAGTGTTTTTGCTCTCTAGCAAGGACCGAGATCCACGGTGCCTGTCCCTGTTTGCATGCCTCCATCTGGAGGTCGCTGCAGAGATTCCTCCATTTGTGAGGTAATACGAATAAATTTAATTGTTGCATTTCATCCATGATTTTGTGGTTGTTCCTGCATCCTGTCTGTGCTGGCTTACAGATGAGGTTTATTCTTAATGAGGAAAGATAATTTTTCATAGAATTAAAATTATAAATAAATAGTTCATTTAATCCATTAATTGTTTTTTCCAGGAAACTTTGGAAGTAGAAAGTTTTAAAACTCATGAAAATAACCAAATATATATCTTCCATTTCTAGATCTACAGGCCCTGCAGTCCCTAGCAGTACAGCACCTCCTTTGTCTCCCTTGCAATTCCACAGGCCTGTTTTCCAGCATTTGTGAAATTGCTAGTTAACTTAATTTCCATTCTGTGCAAGTCACATACTCTATATAAGTTTAAAAATTGTTTCAAGTGTTCTCAAGATTGCATATATATATGTACTTCTCACGGTTTATGTGATGGCTAGTGTGAGTTTGCACTCACTAAATGCAATGAGCTCTCCTGAAACCTGATCTATCTGTTATGAAAGTCTTCTCATTGACATTGGGTTAGACCCATGACTAATACTTCTCTGGAAAGGAAACATTTTTTATTATTATTATTTTAAGCTAATAAAGCATTCACTAGATATCCTTTATTTAGAAAATGAGTAATGAAATAATTTCCTTATGGTTTGTTACTCCTCCTGAGATTACATCCAGTAGTATATGAGAATTCGTCTTGCAGCAATATGTTATTAAAAATAGGGAATAAGTGATAATCTGTGTGGGTTGAATTGGAAAGGCTCTAACAGAAAGGTTATCACAGAATCATAGAATACCAGGTTGGAAGGGCCCTCAAGGATCATCTAGTCCAACCTTGTAAGGTAAAAATATAGTTTAAATGAGACAGCCCAGCACCCTGTCAAGCTGAGTCTTTAATCTGTCCAATGTAGGAGAATCCACCACTTTCCTTGGGAGATTATTCTAACCTCTAATTATTCTCATGATGAAAGCTTTTCTTCTGGAATCCAGTCAGAATCTCCCCATTACCACTTGTCCTTTCCATGTGACTCCCTGTAAAAAGGGAGTCTCAACCTTCTTGGTAGCCACTCTTTATGTACTGGGACATGGTAATAAGGTCTCCCCTAAGCCTTGTCTTCTCAAGGCTGAAAAAAAACACTTTTCTCACCCTTTCTTCATATGGCAGCTCTTCCAGTCCTCTGATCATCCTCGTGGCCCTTCTCTGGACCCTCTTCAGCCTGTCCACATCTTTTTTTGTATAGAAGGGACCAAAACTGAACACAGTACTCAAGGTGTGGTCTGACTAGTGCTGAGTACAGTGGAGTAATGACTTATTTATCTCTGCTGGTGATGGCATTGTTAATGCAACCCAGCATTCTGTTGGCTTTCTTTGCTGTTGCAGTACACTGTTCACTGATGTTGTTCACCAAGACCCCCCAGGTCCCTTTCCCCTCTCCAGCCAGGTGGATCCCAGTCTGAATTGGATTCCTGGGTTATGTATTCCTGGGTGCAAGATCTTACACCTGTCCCCTTGAACTTCATAAGGTTCCTGCTAGTACACTCCTCCAGCCTGTCCAGGTCTTCTTGGATAGTGGCTCTACCTTCTGGAGTGTCAACTACCCCACTCATTTTGATGTCATCAAGAAACTTCATGAGGGTGCTCTTGATCCTAACATCCAAGTCACTTATGAAGATATTAAACAGCATGGGGCCCCATTTTGATCCCTGGGGGACCCCACTTGTGACTGGTTGACAGTTTGAGCATAAACTATTTACTACCACCCCCTGGATACAGCCTGGCAGTCAGTTCCCCACCCACCACATAGACCACTTTTCTAGGTTGTAACGGGGCAGTTTTTCAAGGAGGAGGCTGTGGGCAATCATGTAAAAAGCCTTGGAGAAGTCCTGGTAGACAACGTCTACTGCTCTCCCTGCATCAATCTTTCTTGATGTTGGGTTACTTTGTCATAGAAAGCAATCAGTTTTGCCAAGCAGAATTTGTCCCTGGTGAATCCATGTGGACTTTTCCCAGTCACTTGCTTCAGTTCACTTGTGATAGTCCCCAGGAGGATTTGCTCCATAACTTTCCTGGGGTTGACATGAGGGTAATGGGTCTATAATTACCTGGGTCCTCCCTGGAACCCTTCTTGTAGATAGGGGTGACATTAGCCTTCTTCCAGTCTTCAGGCACGTCTCATGATCTCCTTGACTTCTCAAAGATTATGGAGAGTGGCCTCGCAACAACATCAGCCAGCTCTCTTCACCCTTGGGTGGATGGCATCCAGGCCCGTCGATTTGTACAGGTCAAGCTCCTGTAACAGTTCACACACCAACTCTTCCTTTATTGGCAGTAGGTCTGTCTGCATCAATCTGTTTTTTTTGTTCCTGTGGCCTGGGACCCAACAGCGCTGGTAAAGAGAGATGAAGAAGGTGTTGAGGACCTCTGCCCTTTCAGCATTGTTGGTGACTAGTTCACGTCTCCTGTTTAATAGTGGGCCAATACTCTCCTTCTGTTTCTGCTTCATGTTAACATATCTGAAGAACACTTTTTTGAATTTTCTGACATCTCTGGCCAATTTCGGTTCAAGCTGAGTTTTTGCTTTCCTAACTGCATCTCTGCATACCCTGGCAATGCCCTTGTAATTTTCAACAGGTAATGTTCCACATTTCTATCTCTGGTACATTTCCCTTCTGGTCCTGAGAAGACCCAGAAGCTCACAGTTAAGCTAAGGGGGTCTCTTACTCCGCATACTTCCCTTGCCAATAGAGGGGATGAACTGGTTTTATGTGTCTAGGAGATTGTTCTTGAAAAGCTCCCAGTACTCACTAGCTCCTTTGTCCTCCATGGAAGCTTCCCATGGGATCCCTGCAAACTGAGCCCTGAGTGAGCTGAAATTTGCTCTTCTAAAGTCTAAGCCTTTGTCCTGGAACTAACCTTCAGCATGCTTAGCATTATCACAAACTCCACAATGTTGTGATCACTGCAGCCAAGGCTGTCACTAACCAAGATAATACAGAGCATGTTTTCTTGGTTAGTGAACAGCAAGTTTAGCAGTGCCCCTTTCCTTGTTGGCACATCTAACATTTCACAGAATTACAGAATCACAGAATGTTAGGGGTTAGAAGGGACATTGAAAGATCATCTAGTCCAATTTCCCCTCTGGAGCAGGATCATGTAGGTCAGGTCACACAGGAATGTGTCCAGGTGGGTTTTAAAGGTCTCTAAAGAAGGAGTTTCCACAACCTCCCTGGGCAGCCCGTTTGAGTGCTCTATCACCCTCACCGTGAAGAAGTTTTTTCTCATATTTATGCGGAACCTCCTGTGTTCCAGCTTGCACCCGTTGCCCCTTGTCCTATCATTGGACATCACTGAGAAGAGCCTGGCTCCATCCTCCTGACACTCACCCTTGACATATTCATAAACATTAATGTGGTCACCCCTCAGTCTCCTCTTCTCCTAGCTAAGAAGACTCTGCTCCCTGAGCCTTTCCTCATAAGGGAGATGTTCCACTCCCTTAATCATCTTTGTGGCTCTGACCCGGACTCTCTCAAGCAGTTCCCTGTCCTTCTTGAACTGAGGCGCCCAGAACTGGACACAATATTCCAGATGCAGTCTCACCAGGGCAGAGTATAGGGGGAGGAGAACCTCTCTCAACCTACTAACCACACCCATTCTAATACACCCCAGGATGCCATCAGCCTTCTTGGCCACAAGGGCACTTTGCTGTCTCATGGTCATCCTGCTGTCCAGCAGGACCCCCAGGTCCCTTTTCCCTATGCTGCTTTCTAACAGGTCAGTCCCCAACTTATACTGGTACATGGGGTTGTTCTTGCCCAGATGCAAGACTGCTGTGGTGTTCTTCCAGCAGATGTCTGGGAAGTTAAAGTCTTTCATAAGAATCAGGTTTTGTTGACCCAAAGCTTGCTTAATTGATCCAAATATTCCTTCATTGGTCTTGTTATCTTCATTTGGGAGTTGGTAACAGATGCCTACAGTAAGGTCTCCCTTGCAGACAACCCCTCTGCTTTTGACCCAGAGGCATTCAATAGGTCTTCCATACATTCAAGGTTCTCCTTAATATAGAGTGCAACTCTTTCTCCTCTTCTACCCAGGAAGATTATTTAAACAAGATTCCTATAATTTTCTATTTATTTATTTAAGCAAGGCAATAAACCCACAAACTCTTAGTAGATTATTTTCATAAAGTTAATACTTCCTTTTGAAATTATGACCCATTCAAAGCTTTTTACCGTTTGTTATGTTCTGAATATTTTTATTAATCTTCTGGATTTTGTAAAGACAACACCAGTGTAGAATGGAGACCAGACTTACCCAAATCTCAAAAGGAAGCCTTTGATACTATCAATATTTTGGACAGCGTACTTAGTTTTAGGACTTTACATTTTAAAAGAATGTGTTTGCAGTTGGGCTTATTCTACAGCATGCACAGAAATTCATTGTATTGTGATAGTTTACTAATTGTGTCCCATGTATTCTTGAAGTTACTTTTCACTTGCAAGAAATTTTATCTTTTGTGTTCAGCCACTCTAAAATGTTCTGGTTACTGTCTTACAAGACTCCCATCAGCAAAATGAAGTTTTCTCAAACATTGTGTGGTGAATTTAATTCCAGAGCTTAGGATACCATTTATACCAAACATATGTCCTCCAGAAAGATTTAAACCAATTGCGTTGTCATTAAATGCAAACAAAGAGACAGATGCCAGGGACTTTAATTGTCTTTGCTTCGAAAAAATTGAAGAGTTCTTTCTACTGTGAATATTAATTGTCCCACACTTAAAATTAATTTGTGTTTCTCATTACCTATCTACATCTTCTGTCATAGCAATAAAAGCCCTGTGACTCTTCTTGCTCTGTTTTGTGGTTGCAAAATTGTTTGAAAGAGTTTGGGGTCAAGTTAGCATTGTAAGTTCAGAAAATACAAAATGCTGTTGTTTTTGCCAAGGGTTCTGTCTGGCAAACAACCTGCCCTTGAGTGTCTCTTTTATGTACTCTATAATATCTATGCTGGGATCTATGAAGCATGTTCTCTTTCTACATTTTTTCCCTATGCAGAAAAAAATTAGAAGGAAATGAAGCAGAAAGAAAACTTTAAGGTCTTTCACTTCTTCAATTAAATGTGTAACAAGGAGAACTCATTTGGTTAAATCAACAGATTTTTAAATGACCTGTTATTTTTCTTCATTGTGCAGTCCAGTTAAAGAGATTTTTTTAAAAGCTTGTACTTTGTGTAGTAGCATTTACAAGAAATCCTTTTTACAAATTACCCTTCAGGAGGCCAGTGTACTAAAAGTGGTACAGTATATGTTTATCTGGCAGAAATATCTCCATCAAATGACATTACATGAGACCCACAGCTGTATAGCAGACTTCATGCATTTAAAAGTAGAGATATGTTAATCATATCTGAAAATCTCTAAATACTGTGAATGATTTTGACTGTCTATCTGAAGTGGACTTGAATTTCAGTAAAAGCAGGACCAATCAACCACACTCTGGATTTTCTTCAAATTAACTGAGGCTCAGTCCTGGTGAGCCAATGTGTCAGACTTAAGACAATTATGTGTTTTAGATAAACACTGATGAAGCACATTTAGTGTCTAAAATTGAATATAGTGTATTACACTTACTCTGCATGAGGTGATGACAGACTCACAAGAGGAACCTTTTATTTTAAAGGTGGAACCACTATTTCCTGAATATTTTAACAGACCTATGCTGCCGTGCTCAAATCTCCAGGACAGTAAGGACTCGCATTTTTTGTAAATTCAGTCTTCTTTGAAATATTCTTTATAGCTGAACTGGGACATCCATAGGAAGAAGTTTGCTTACCTCCTAAAGAGAATAGCATCCAATTTCAAGAGAACTTAAAGGATCCATCTGAATCATTAAATTGGTATGCTACTCTCATAAGCAATACTAAAATAATTTTCTCCATTGATACATCCCAATCCTACTTCAAACTAGTTAGGTCTTTTCCTCATCTCTTTGATTGATTCCACAACTTTACATTAGTAATAATTAGGAACCATATTTTAACTCCAAGTTAAGTTTTTCCATGACCAGTTTATAATCCTTTGTTTTTTGGCCAACTTTTCTTAATTTTAAATATTTCTTCATCATTGATGTTGTCGCGGTCGGGCGCGCTGAGGTCCGAGCACCTCCCAAAGGGAGAAGGGTTGAGGGTAAAGTGGAATATCTCCCCACCAGGCTCGCAAGAAAACACAGAGACCAAATGAGTATTTAATGAGTTTATTACTAAATATATCCAAATAAAACCTTATTTACTCTATGGAAATAGAGTGGCCACGCCCACCCATTCACTACCTCTCTCACCCACCGAGAGATAAGGGCAAATAAGGACTTAATTATGTCAAGATACTACCTGTATGTGTGGATGGTGCATGTGTGTGCGTGCATGTGTCCTTTCAGCGTTCGGTGATGGTCCCCGTGGAACGGCGACGATGCCCGACCGGCAGACCTGGACTGTTTTGATGACGTCAGCAGCTTGTAGCTTTTTGGTGTGATCGGAGTTTCTCTTTCTCTCTCTCTCTTGCTCTCTCTCTCTCTCCCTCCTTTTCTGGCAGCGCGTCTTTTCTGGCAGCGCAGCTTTCGGTGCAGTTTCTTCGGCACAACTTCTTCTTTGGTATGGTGCTCCCAGCTTGGAGCGGCTTTTTCTGGCGACGCAGCTTTCTGCGGCGTGGCTTTCTGCAGCACGCAGCTTCCAGCGGCCTCTTGTCACAATTTGTTCTTGCTGCAACTTGCAGCTTTTTTTCTGGATTCTTTTAGTTTTGGCTCACGGCGGTGGCTCACGATGGTGGCGGCTCACGGCTTCTTTTCTCTCCACTGGATTCCTGGAGCAGTGGGAGTCAGCAGTTCTGCCTGGCAGCTCTCCGCGGCAGCTGCTCCCTCCTTTTTGGCTGCTTGGTTTCTTCAGGGGGGCTGCGCTGACAGTTCAGTTCAGTTTCCCCCCCTTCCCCTCCTCCTCACTCCTCTCCGGCAGCGGTGGAGGGGGCGGGGGGGGCGCGCTCAGCAGGAGCGATGTGCTCCCTTTGTGTAGTGAAGGGGAAAACAGAGTGATTGTTTACTTTTCCAATATTTATGGCCGGTGTTATCAAAATTCCGGCTTCTGGAAGGTTTTGCAGAATAGATTTATGGGAAATCGAGTTTTTTGCTCACTTTTTTAAGGCAGAAAAAATCATGTGGTTGGTTCACCACAGATGTTTATGTGTCATACACTTCAGATGTGCCACATTTCAGACAGCAGCACATCTAAACTTGCACTTTGTTGGATTCCAAGAACAAAGTTGATGTATTTTCTTCTTTCTCCTCATCGCAAAAGTGACCCTTCTCTGAATGTGATTTGAATTTACCTTTTCTAAATATAAGGATATAAGTAAGAAGTACGATTAATTCCTTTCAATTGAAGTTTCTAAACCTTTCCATTTTACCACACTTGGCAAAAATTTTTGCAAGGCTAACAAGGTGGGACAAAATCACCTCTGAAACTGACCTTTAAGAAAATTTACAAATGACTTTCCTTGAACTTAGTGCTTTCATTTTCTAAGCTACAAACTTTTTACTCAATTTCTCACAATTTTCTACTACTTTTATTAAACAATGGCATCTTCAATTTCATGTGCCACTATACTGAACAATGTACTGAAAGATAAATATAAGAACTGCAACCATTCTTTTCTATGCAAAGAACAAGCTAGTCCCAGACTGCATAACTTTGCAAACATTCATATTAGCTGCTTCTATAGTTAGCCTGAAAGCACTTTTTGCACTTTGTCTGGTCTCTCATGCACGCTCAGGCAGACTGCTCTTGCTAGGTGACTTCCTCTGGCTTTTTGTAACCCAGGTTTAGGCAGTCAGAGATTAGATTTGAGTTTGTAATTCTTGTCATATTAAATGTGTTCAGTATTCTGATAAAATCAGTATCATATGACAGGATAGGCTTTGCTTTTGTCTTGTGGTTAAAGCATGGTATGCTCCTCGAGTCCTTTCAATCTGAATTCTACCTCAGAGGTTCCCATCAGCTTTATCTAACTATAGATCTGTCACTTATTTATAATAAAACATGCACCATGTCTCTGAAGCTAAGCCATTGCACAAGAGGCCAGGTGTAACAACATTAGGCAGGAAGCAGAGAAGCCTAAGGATACAGGTTATTCAACCCAGAACTCCTTAAATATAATGGGAGATATATGTGCAAAATATATATACCTTCTAGAAAGCTAGCCAGAAATCTCATTTCTGCATACTTTGAGCCGTATCATCTAGGGTAGAACTGGACTCTTCCTGGACCCATAATTCCTGCTTGCTCATCTGGTCAATAGTCCTTCTGCAAGAGAAGTACTAATAGAGTGCAAACACAAGATTGCTCATAACCTGGTATTTAGCTCCTGAGTATAACAGCAAATCAGTTCATGTTAGTTTGAGATGCCCCTGGAGCACAAGGTACCTGTTTTCTGAGTCATTGTTCTGGACATAGACAGGTAGTTATTATATCATTCTTAGCCGATGCTGAAATAGATCCGATTCTAGACTATAATTGCTACCACTTTTACAACCTGATTAGAAGAGACAGGCAGCCACTATAGGCTGAAGAAGAGCATCTAAGCCACCAAGCCTCCAGAATCTCCATAAGTATGGAAATGCCTAAATCAGTGAACTCAGTTTTTCCTTTCATTCTGTTTTTTGGTTTTTTTTTTTTTTTTGTACTTTACCTGTACTATATATAACAATAACCTCCACTGATTGACAGGGGAGCATACTTGTATATGCTAACCCAGCTGCAATGAAAAAAATGAGTAAAGGTAAAAAAATTTAGTTTTGTGTATTTAAGTGAGGGGAAGGAAGAACAATAGAATAATAGGCTGTCCAGTGTAAGACATTAATCTGATGCACAAGCAAGATAACTGAAAATATACAGAGACCCCCCAAGGGAGAAGATGGCAAACAGTATCTTTACTGGATTCACCAGTAGAAAGCAGAGAGGAATACAATAGCTATAACCTTCCCTAACAGAAAGAGTAGGTGCATATATATACACCCTTTGCAACAGAAAATTTCTGTTGTACTTACTAAACTTCTTGAGCAAGGGTTCAGAACTTTCACCTTGCTGCTGTTATACAATTTGCAATATTTCCAATGTACTCCAAAGAACTAATAAGAAGCAAAGGAGAAGGACTGCAGTGCAGCAAATGTCTATGTGTGGTGGTACACAGACATTCACTGTCTTGTAAGACTCAAAGTCATGCTCTAAACACCAAAAGCTGGACAGATGGGGAAAAGCTAAGTTTCAACATGAAACAGCAGATTCACTAGAAACATCTGGTATTAACTTAAGCTTCCCTAATGTGACCTTTCCTTGTTTGGTAATGTGTCAGTTTTCTAAATAGTGTCTTAGATTTAAGGTATTGCACCTCTCTGAAAAGAGCATGGGACAGACCTATACCTCTGCTCTGATCCTGTTTATATTACCATTCCTTTAGAAGATATAAAGCTGTTGATACGGATAGCACTCTTACTGGTAAAATAAAAAAATCCTCAAACACGTCACGATGTCTATCATGTTTTCTTTTTACTGAACTCCTAATTTCCGCATCACTCAGCAATCTTTAATTTAGCTTTAGAGCAGAATAGACACTTTCCCCCACTAAGTAGAGCATAGCTTGTTTTGCAAGCTAGGCCAAGTCGGCAACTGGATTCACTTATTTCTCAGTTAGCACTTAGTGCCCCACACACCCTGAACAGGGATTTCAGTTAAAATCCATCATCGGTGTCTTTTTTCTATGGAATTTGTTGCTAGAGCTCTTACAGGGATATTACATCGTCCTAGGGACTTGTGGAAGGTCTGACAACGCTATCAGAGCTGAAGAAAGTGACAGAATAAAGATAAACTGTGTTCTTACTTTCTGCAGGGATTCTACAGAGAAATCAGCAACAATCTCATTAATATATTTGGAACAGTGTATACTCTGTGTGGTGAACCGATAGTACAATGTTCCTTGTGATAATTCCTGGTATTCAGGTAAAAAAGAGAGGTATAAAGCTTTATCTATTTGATTCCTATTAGGTGAGTATATGCCAGTCAAATCATGACAAATTATGACTCTAGCACTATCATGCTGCACAAAAGTACAGAAGTGATGATAGTGGTTTTCTCATGGCATGAAATCTTTCCAGTTACTATAATAAGGTAAACATCTATTATGTGGCTTTCAAAAACTGATCACAGACATAAAATTTGAATGAGCTCCTATGGGTGCTATTCAGATCAATAAATTTATTTTTAACCAGTAAATAAATGGAATAGGGTTTCCACAAAGTACTTTTGATTTTTTACTTTTTTTAACATATTATTCAAGTGAAACAAATAGCAAAGACTTATGACTTCTTTTTTCCTGTTATTGAAATGTTTTATTCACAAATAGAGCACCATGTGCCTTCTGATATAACGGGAGCTTCTTCTATATAAAATCGACACAGCATGGGAATTTTTAATGTAAATACATTGTACTGCCTCCCAACTTCTCCGATGATTTTAAAGAACTCTAATAAACACACAAATTTATAATAAGTTGTGGTGAACCGACCCACATATGAAGAATTTCTGCCTTATTAAAACAGCAAGCAAAAAAACACATTCCCCATGATGCCACGGTCCACTGAAAACCGGAAGTGCCATGGTCCTCCAGAAGCCGGAAGTGTGATAACACAGGACACAAATATCGAAAAAAGAAAACAACCGCTCTCTTTCTGGATCACTACACAAAGGGAGCACATCACTCCTGCCAAGCACACCCCCCCTCCCCCACCGCTGCCGGAGAGGAGTGAGGAGGAGGGGGGGGAAACTGAACCGAGCTGCCAGCGCAGCCCCCCCGGAGAAGCCAAGCAGGCAGGGGAGGAGGGAGCAGCCATCACGGAGAGCAGCCAGGCAGAACCACTGACTCCCACCACTCTAGGAATCCAGGGGAGAGAAAGAAGCCGCTGCCGCCGCCGCTGGCCGCAAGTAGTGCAATTGTTACCACCGCCACCGTGAGCCACCACCACCACGAGCCCAAACTGAAAGAATCCAGAAAAAAAGCTGTAAGCTGCAGCAAGAAGAAGTTGCGACAAGAGGCCACTGAAAGCCGTGCTGCAGAAAGCCACACCGAAGAAACTGTGCCAAAAAGCTACAAGCTGCTGACGTCATTGAAACCACCCAGGTCTGCCAGTCGGGCATCATCGCTGTTCCAAGGGAACAGCTGAACGCCGAAAGGGCAAATGACGACACATGCACCCACACACATGCACCATCAACACATACAGGTAGTATTTTGACATAATTAAGTCCTTATTTGCCCTTATCTCTCAGTGGGGGAGAAGGGGAGTAAATGGGTGGGCATGGCATTTTTTGATACCGTAATATTTCCATAATATTTCCATAGAGTAAATATGGTTTTATTTTAATATATTTAGTAATAAACTTGTTAAATACTCATTCGGTCTCTGTAATTGCCTACGAGCCTGGTGGGGAGATATTCCACTTTACCCTCAATCCCTCTCCCTTTAGGAGGTGGTTTGGACGTCTGCGCTCCAACCGTGACACAAGTCCAATTAGTCTTTATATTTTATTGTTGGAGAGCAGTGTTATTTTCACACAAATTAATCCGGATTTCTATTTTAATAACTTTATTCACAAAAATTATTGTATTGTTAAAATCAGTGAAAATCCTTGTATCTTTTATATATACTTTATCAAACCTTTAACATTGGATTCAGTGGTCCAAGAATTATAGAATCATTCAGATTGGAAAAGGCTCTTGTGATCATCAAGTCCAACCATCAACCCTACTCTAAAAGTTCTCCCCTAAACCATATCCCCTCCAACACCACATCTGAATGACCCTTAAACAAATCCAGGGATGGTGACTCAACCACCTCCCTTGGCAGCCTATTCCAGTATCTGACTACTCATTCCATGAAAATTTTTTTCCTAATGTTCAGTCTAAACCTACCCTGTGGCAGCTTGAAGCCATTCCCTCTTGTTCTATCACTAACTACCTGTGAGAAGAGACCAGCAGCAACCTCTCTACAACATCCTTTCAGGTAGTTGTAGAGAGTGATGAGATTTTCCCTTAGCCTCCTCTTCCTCAAACTAAACAGTCCCAGCTCTTTCAATTGCTCTTCATAAGATTTATTCTCCAGGCCCCTCACCAGCTTCATTGCCCTCATCTACACTCGCCCCAGCACCTTGATATCTCTCTTATATTGAAGTGCCCAAAACTGGACACAATACTCAAGGTGTGGCCCCACCAGTGCTGAATACAGAGGGGCAATCACCTCCCTACTTCTGCTGGTCACACTATTTCTAATACAAGCCTAGATGCCATTGGCTTTCTTGGCCACATGGGCACACTGCTGGCTCATATTCAGCTGCCTGTCGATTAGAAGCCCCAGGTCCTTTACCGCCAGACAGCTTTCCAGTCACACTTCCCCAAGCCTTTAGCACTGCATGGGGTTGTTGTGGCCCAAGTGCAGGACCTGGCACTTGGCCTTGTTAAAGCTCATACCGTTAACGTTGGCCCATTGATCCAATGTATACAAGTCTCCCTGTAGAGCCTCCCTATCCTCATGCAGATCAACACTCCTGCTTAACTTGGTGTCATCTGTGAACTTACTTATAGTTACACTCTATGTCCTTATCAAGATTACCAATGAAGATGTTAAACAGAAATGGTCCCAACACTGAGCCCTGAGGAACACCATTTGTGACTGGCCACCAGCTGGATTTAACTCCACTGACCACCACTCTTTGAGCTTGTCTGTCCAGCCAGTGCTTGATCCAGCAGATGGTATGCTCATCCAGGCCATGAGCAGCCAGTCTTTCTATGAGAATTCTGTGGGGAATGGTGTCAAATGGTTTTCAAAATTCTAGGTAGACAATATCCACAACCTTTCCCTTCTCCAATAGTTAGGTCATCTTGTCATAGAAGGAGATCAGGTTCGTCAGGCAGGACCTGCCTTTCATAAACCCATGCTGACTAGGCCTGATCCCCTGGTTGTCCTTTATATGGCTTGTAATGGCACTCAAGAGGATCTGCTCCATGACCTTCCCTGGTGCCAAGGTCAGACTGACCGGTCTATTGTTTCCTGGATCCTCCTTTCTGCCTTTCTTGTAGATGGGTGTTACATTTGCTACCCTCCAGTCCATTGGGACCTCCCCAGTAGAAACCAAAGTAGTTCAAATTCAGCTCTTTCAGATTTCTGTTTAAGTTATGGCTACTTTAATTAAAGTCAAACACATGGTCATTTTACTACTATAGCATTTCTTGCCAAGTGCAAAATCTGCAATGCCCAAACTTCTTTAATTCTGTGAGCTGCCAATATCTCTTGAGTTGACAGTAGCGCCTGTGTAAGCTGAATAGTTTGAATCAGCATTGACTTGAAGTCCTATCTGTCCTTGTTGTCCTTTCTTTCCCTAGAAATCTGGAAAACCAAAGAAAACACTGCTTAATTCTGACCAGACTTGAATGAGGCCCACACAGAACCACATCTTTTGTAAAACAAAAGTGAATATTAAACAGTAATTAAGGTCTCCATAATAACCTGAAACTCAATATGTATGTTTCCTTTACAGGATCAATTGAAGACAAGTCAAAGGCTCTAAGAATAGAGTATCATTGTTTGTGACAGGTACATTTATCTGGTGACCCTTTGAGACTTTGTCCTAGATGCCACTATAACCTCCTGATATACCTGGTCATAGAATCATAAATTGTCCGGGTTGGAAGGGACCTCAAAGATCATCTAGTTCCAACCTCCCTGCCATGGGCAGGGACACCTCCCACTAGATCAGGTTGCTCAGAGACCCATCCAGCCTGGCCTTAAAAACTTCCAGGGATGGGGCTTCCACCACCTCTCTGGGCAACCTGTTCTAGTGTCTCACCACCCTCATGGTGAAGAACTTCTTCCTAATGTCTAATCTGAATCTATCCACCTCTAGATTTGATCTATTTCCTGTAGGCCTACCACTATCCAACATCCTAAAAAGTCCCTCACCAGCTTTCTTGTAGGCCCCCTTAAGATACTGGAAGACCACAATGAGGTCTCCTCAGGGCCTTCTCTTCTTGAGACTGAATAACCCCAACTGCCTCAGTCTGTCTTCATAGGAGAGATTCTCCAGCCCTCTGATCACCCTCATGGCCCTTCTTTGGACA
Organism: Eurystomus glaucurus suahelicus; assembly: GCA_032159205.1. Classification (NCBI taxonomy): domain Eukaryota; kingdom Metazoa; phylum Chordata; class Aves; order Coraciiformes; family Coraciidae; genus Eurystomus; species Eurystomus glaucurus. Next base: position 20,387 of record JAVFHW010075400.1, on the reverse strand, counting down.
CGTTCCAGCATGTCTATATCTTTCTTGTAATAGAGGCTTCAGAACTGGATGAAGTACTCCAGGTGGGGTCTCATGAGAGGGGGAGAATCACCTCCCTCAATCTGCTGGCCACGCTTGTCTTGATGCAGCCCAGGATACAATTGGCTTTCTGGGCTGCAAGTGTATACTGACGGCTCATGTTGAGCTTCTCGTCCACCAGTACCCCCAAGTCCTTTTCTTCAGGGTTGCTCTCAAGCCAGTCACTGCCCAGCCTTTATCAGTGCCTGGGATTGCTCTGACCCAGATGCAACACCTTGCACTTGGTCTTGCTGAACTTCATGAGTTTAGCATGGGCCCACCTCTCCAGCCTGTCAAGGTCCCTCTGGATGGCACCCTTTCCCTCCAGTGTGTCAGCTGCAGCACACAGCTTGGTGTCATCGGCAAACTTGCTGAGGGTGCACTCAATGCCACTGTCGATGTCACCGATGAAGATGTTAAACAAGACCGGTCCCAGGACTGATCCTTGAGGGACTCCACTTGTCACTGGCCTCCACCTGGACATGGACCCATTGACAGCCATTCTTTGGGTGTGGCCGTCAAGCCGGTTCTTTATCCATTGAGTTGTGCATCCATCGAACTCATATTTTACCAGCTTAGACACCAGGATCAGGTCTGATATTGCTATGCAATTGTTCCAGATAAATGAAGCACATAATACATTTATTTTCAATATCTTTGAATCTGTGATTTGGAAGATTAAGAGGTAATAGAATCACTTGTTTCTATGTCAGTGTGGGTGTTTAGTACAGAACAATTAAAAAAGTAATAATAATAAACCTGATCATTCCAAGTTAAAGATAGGATGAGAGTATATTAGGAGTCTTACAAAGCCCATGGAGTAGGGAGGTAAGCAAATATCTGTACCTAGGCCACAGCTGGAATATCTATACAAACTCTGGTGCTCTGAAATATCAAGTTAGATGCTTGCACTGTTTCTTAAAATTCATCATACATGCAGTAGTTTTGGTATTCTTAATCTTCTCATACTCTTTAACTGTGATCCCATTAAAAAAAAAAAAAACCAAACACTCCAATCCACCAACTGAGTCACAGCAACAATAAGCACCAAAACACATCCATTCTTCCTATTCTGTTAGTATGATGATCACCATTTGTTTGGCTATGATTGCTTGGTTTGGGTGTATAGCATCCAAAAATTCCTTGATCGTCTCCCATACCTGTAGGTTCCTAGCTCCACATGATCAGTTGGATATAACATAATTTGGCAGTATAGAAAGCAGTTCTTCTTTTGTGTTGCAGTCATTGGAAACAAGGATCATGTCTTTGATAAGGAAATGGAGCAGTGACTGGAGGAGTTAGCTTTGTAATGACAGAAGTGAACTTAAATGAGAGTAAAGGTAAACATCTTTCTATCTTTCTGACATACAATATGGGCTACTGACTCATCAAGCTGTTTTTCATTTATCTCGTTAGATTCTCATGCTTTCATTTTTATGCTCTCCTGCAGCTATCAGTATGTTCTGAGCAGATTAACAAACTATTTTTTGAAGAAAAAAACCCAACAAACCAAAACCATATGCTTCTCAGAGGAAGAAAAGCACATTTATTCAGAGTCATAGACTAGTATTGTGATGCATCTTCCAAATTGTTAGATGTTATCTTCCAATTTTTTTATTTGTATTAGTTTGTTATAAACCAGAAACATTTTCAATATGTTGGGAAGGGAAGGGAAGGGAAG
>JAVFHW010075400.1:3954-18549 GCA_032159205.1 Eurystomus glaucurus suahelicus | reverse complement strand
AGGGAGTATGGGAGTAAGTTAGGATGGTAGGATTGAATGGTGTATATTTATTAATTTTGGAGGTTATGGTTTTATTTATTTATTTATTTATTTATCATTAGAAGGCAAGGTTTGCCCATTTATAAAACATAAGCCACGGTGCTTGAAAATGCCTCACAGAAAATCCGCACCTTGAAGAAAGCAAATTGTCCAACCGCTACTTTGGTGAAATTAAACGCCATGACTAATGCCAACAATTATCTTCCCCTTTATTAAAAGCTTATTTGTTTCCATGTTGGTGCTTATGAAATTGATCTCTGTTTTAGTGAATGCTGAAGTGCAGATTTATTAGTGTTTCTCTCATTATTGGAGCAGGAGAGAGCAGCAGAGCCAGATCTGTTCAGAGAAAAGTTAAATGCAGTTTTTTTGCAACTACAAATTTATGACACAGAACTGACATCCATGAGGGTTGCAGTGAGGACTGCTGAAAGCCTGATCACTGCAATAACAAAATCAGAGCACAGCATCATAAGTACAAGACCATCTCCTTAATGCCTGATTCAGCTGAAACTACTTGAATATTGAACCAAGAACACCACACATGAAGCCATTTAATGTTTTATGGAGTGAGAGTTTTATAAATTGAATAAGAGCCAGATAAAAGAGAGAGATCAACACTGACAGTGCAGATACAACCATGTCTCTCATTTAGCTCTAATGTCACACACTAGACGATGAAAGACAAGTTTTGCCTTTCATTTAAAACTTAGACTTCAGCAGAGGCGTTAGAAAGGCACTGTATAAACACCAAACTGATGAAGAAGATGTTAGTATGTACCTTTTTTATTTTTTGCCTTGTGTTAGCAGCCATCTGTACTAGCTGAGTACTACTACAGTCACCTTTTACTTTGAGAAGATTTAATTATCATAATTAACTTTAATTTTGCATTGATTAACGTGCCTCAAAGGAATACATTAAGGTAGCATGCTTAAGGTCTAGACTCTATATGCAAATAAAATAGATACAATTAAATGCTTTGTGATTTCTACTTCTTATCATAATAGTTAGGATGAAGTCTTGAAAAGCAAATCTAACAAGTCATAAATTTCAATCTGACCTGACAGAACGCTTACAAATGCTCCTTGGGTACCTTTTCTTAAAAAAAAAAACACTTGTATTTAGCTAAAAATAAAAGCATGAGGTGCAGTAAAGTCTTTTTTATAGATCAGACATCTAAGCATATTTTCAACATAAGTATTTATTTTGTTATGAATATTCATCATATTATACATTACAGCACTGCTTAAAAGCCTAACTGGAACAACTGTACTATTGCGTAAGATAGAGCCCTGGCCATGACAAAGTACATAAAGGATACAAGAAATGCAAATTTATATCCAGCACACAAAGGTACAGAGATTTTCCCTAAATCTTACATGGGACTCAGAAAAATTCCAATCAACTCTATGACTTCAGGGTCCTGTAAGGTCATTCTTAAATTCTAATTCTTGGTTGCTGTCCAAAATATCCATATTCTCTAAACACAAATGTATTTCTGGTATTCACAGTGCATAATGCACAGCATTTGACTGCTTTCTGCCACACATTTATGTATCTTTTGGGAAGTGGAGCTAGGGACATCTCACAGTTGAGTAACCTCTTGACAGTAGTATATGAGAATAAATAAAACAATCATTTCAAGCATTAACATAGCTGAAGCATTTCAGGTTTGCGAAGGTATTTGGACTCCTAGAGAAGGAGAAAAAAAATCTACTGAGGTTAGCAAGAGTGCTTAACACCTAATTTTCAATTTTCATAAGATAAATGGTATGAATACCTTTAAAAGGCTTTTGTAGGTTCTACATTTAAAAGTTCAGCCAATGGTCTGTCCTTGATTCTATTCACTCTAAAATAATTAATAAAAGTTATTTTGGTTGCACTGGTGGAAAATCAAGCCCTTAGTGTATTTATGTCATGAAAGAGGGTAACTGGTACCTCAGATGAGCAGAGCAACAACTTCAGTTTGAAGTAACAGTGATCCACAAAGTACGCAATCTGTCTAGAAAGCACATTCAAAGTACATTCGGTTTTTAAGAACCAAAGAAAAGAGCTGGATGTATGAAGTTCTGGGGCCTGAGTTTTGGGCCCCCAGTTGGAGTTGACCTGTGAATGAGTCACAACCTAACAGATTGTTCTGTTGTTTCTGTTGGCTTCACTTTCCAGAGGCAGAACCTGGCCCACCTGTGTCTCTGTGGCTCCATCCTCACCCAGGTGGTAATGGTTGGGGTGGTGTGTGAGGCCAGGGTTATGTTAACCAGGAGCCAACTAGTTAGAAGAGCTTCCTGTTGGGTGTGGCTTCTGTTGGGGCTGGTTGCATCTTGCTGAGCTCTCTCAGTGGTGCCCTTCCATGTGAAGGGCCACTGAGGCAGCCATCTCTGTCTGTTGTGTCCAGCAGGTGATGCTGGCACCACGGTAGGCAGCAAAGGAGCTGGGCCCACAGGAACCTATGGTAGGACTGTCTGAAAGAAGACTTCTGAAGGGATGTTGCTGAGTTCAGTGTTGGCCTGTGTGATCAGGCAACTGATGGCAGTATAAAATGATGATGGCTGAATCAGCCCCACAATGTGTTCAGTGAGACATTAAGCAGTCTGTAAGTCAGCTCTAAATGGACACAAATACCTCATCATTGTTCGCCCTAAAGAAGAGGTTTCTAGTTTAAAGTAGAAAAGGTTTTCTCTGTGGCTTCCCTCAGGTAAGGATCTACTAGTAAAATAAGGAAGGTTAGGTTCTTATTATTTTGCTGCTGCTTTTTAATATATTATAATATTAATTTAAGTTGATTAAATTTATTAATCTAAATATTAAGTTAAATTATATGTTTTGAAAGTATTTATAATTTTAATTATAGCTAAAGATTTATTATATTTATTAATATTTAAATATAATAATATTAATTTATAATATTATAATATTATAACATTAACTTTCTAAAACAAGCAATAGACAGCCCTACCTGCGGGGATATGATATTAGACCTGATGGTGACCAACACAAGTGAACTTGTTGGAGACATCAAGATTGGAGGCAGCCTGGGGCTGTAGTGACCATGCACTGGTTCCATTCACTGTCCTAAGGGGTAAAGGACAGATAAAAAGCAATGCACCCTAAATTTTAGGAAAGCAAACCTCCAGCTCTTCAAGGAGTTGCTCAACAGAACACTTAGGGAGGCAGTCCTCAGGGATGAAGGAGCAGAGCAGAGCTGGCAGATCTTTAAGGAGGCTTTCCATAAAGCACAAGAGCTTTCAATACCTGTGTGTAGGAAATCAGGCAGGAAAGGAAAGACGCCAGTGTGGCTGAGTCAAGAACTGCTGGCTGAAGTAAGTAACAAGACGAAATTGCACAAGCAGTTGAAACAGAGACAGGTATCCTGGGAGGAATACAGGGATGCTGCCTGATTATGTAGGGACAAAGTCAGAAAGGCCAAGGTGCAGCTAGAGCTGAACTGGGCAGGGGATACAAAGAAAAGCAAGAACAGATTCTATAAGTATCTAAATCAGAAAAGGAAGGTCAAAGAAGGTGTACCTCCACTGGTGATAAACAATGGTGAATTAGTAATAACTGATGAGGAGAAGGCTGAGGTACTCAAAAAGTTCTTTGCCTCAGTTTTCACTGGCAGCCTCTCTCCTTACAGCCCTCAAGATGGTGACCCACAGGACAGGGACCAGGTTGACAAAGTCCCTCCCACTGTAAGCAAGGATAAGGTTCATGACCACCTGAGGAATGTGAACATAAATAAGTCCATGAGAACCTAATGAGATGCATCCCAGAGTACTGAAGGAATTGGCTGATGAATTTGCTGAGCCACTCTCCGTAATATTTGAAAAGTCCTGGCAGTCAGGTCAAGTCTTTAGCAACTGGAAAAAGAGAAATATCATGCCCATCTTTAAAAAGGGTAAAAAAGACAGCCCTACTGGGGGACTGGGAACTACCAACCTGTCAGACTCACCTCTGTGCCTGGGAAGATCATGGAACAGATCCTCCTGTAGGACATGCTAAGGCACATGGAGGACAGGGAGGTAATCCTAGGTAATCAGCATGGATTTACTAGGGGCAAGTCCTTCCTGAACAAACTAGTGGCCTTCTACAATGAAGTGACTACATCAGTCAACAAGGGAAGACCTATGGATGTCATCTATCTGGAATTCTGCAAGGCCTTTGACACAGTCCCCCACAACATCCTTATCTCTAAGTTGGAGAATTATGGGTTCGATGAGTGAGCTGTTCAGTGGATAAAGAATTGGTTGGATTGTCACATCCAGACAGTGATGGTCAATGGTTTTATGTCCAGATGGAGGAAAATGACGAGTGGTGTCCCACAGAGGTCTGTGCTGGCAACAGTGTTGTTTAATATACTCATAAATTAAATTGACATACGCATTGAGTGCACCTTCAGAAGGTTTGTGGATGATGACAAGCTGGGGGGTGCGGTTGATATGCCTGAGGAATGGGATGCCATTCCGAGGGACCTGGATAGGCTGGAGAGGTGGGCCCAGATGAACCTTATGAGGTTCAACAAGGCCAAGTGGAGGGTCCTGCACCTGGGCCAGGGCAACCAGCATTATCAGTATTGGCTGGGAGAGGATATACTGGAGAGCAACCCTGTGGAAAGGGACTTGGGGGTGCTGGTGGATGAAAAACTGGATATGAGCCACCAGTGTGCAAAGGCAGCCCAGAAGACCAATCACATCCTGGGGTGTATCAAAAGAACTGTGGCAAGCAGATCAAGAGAGGTGATTCTGCCCCTCTACTCTGCCCCGGTGAGACCTCACCTGGAGTATTGCGTCCAGCTCTGGAGCCCTCAGCACAAGAAGGATGTGGACATATTGGAGTGCATCCAGAGGAGGGCCACCAAAATGATCAGGGGAATGGAGCATCTTTCCTATGAAGACAGGCTGAGAGAGTTGGGGCTGTTCAGCCTGGAGAAGAGAAGGCTCTGGGGGGACCTTATACTGACCTTCCAGTGCCTGAAGGAGGATTACAAGAAGGCAGGGGAAGGTCTATTCAAAAGGGTTTGTAATGATAGGACAAGGAGTAATGGTTTTAGGCTAGGAAAGGATAGATTTAGGTTGGATATTAGACAAAAGTTCTTTAATATGAGGGTGGTAGATCACTGGAACGGGCTGCCCAGAGAGGTGGTGGAGGCCCCATTCCTGGAGTCATTCAAGGTCAGGTTTGATGAGGCTCTGAGCAACCCGACCTAGGTAGAGGTGCCTCTACTTGTGTAGGGAGGTTGGACAAGATGACCTCTAGAGGTCCCTTCCAGCCTAAAACATTCTATAATTCTATAAGAATATGCTACTTAATTCAAATTTTACTGTAGTTTTGTTTCTTTCTATCTGCTTTTCACAAAAGGAAAATTAAAACAGAGTTGATGTGTTGTCAATGCATATCAGCTACTGCACATAAAGGCCATTCTGAGCTTCTGCACGCCTAGATCTATTCAGTCATATAAGGGAAACAGTTGCTGGATTGGAGCTTACACAAACCAATCTGAGGTTAGTTACAGCTTAAAAAGAACAAAGAAAAATAGATGTTGCCACCACAAATGCTGATAAGATTAGTCAGTATTTGAAATGCCTTATTATTAATCCACCATGCTGGAGTTGTTATCAAGATAAACAGACATTGTTAATAAAAATGAAACTTAACAGCATTGTCTTCTAGGGAACCATACATATAACAGAAAGTTTGACCTTGATTTAATCAGTGAACACATGGAAAAAATAGAAACTTTCATAACACTGAGTTATTTGAATACTTTATTCTCAGTTGGTATTCATACTTTCAGGTTCTCTGTTCCTTCCAAGGTGAAAAACAAAAGCAAACATAGAAAAAATTAGTTGTTTGCTCTTATTGATACCATGATGAATACTTGAAATATATTGTCTTCAAACCATGAACCCTTCCTCCTACTAAAAGCCGTTATGTAATCACAAGAAATCTCCTCTTTTTTCAGGAAAACTAGACTGTTTTCTCCAGTTTATCCAAGACAGTAAATCAAGTCAGTGATGTTTTTATTTCAACATTATTGAAAGTAAATAGGAAAATACTTCGTAAGAAATATTCATTAGTTTATACATGAGGAAACTTGGAACTGAAAGGTTTTAGTGACTAAGAGGCATCCTACTACTAGTTCAGCTGTTTGAACTGATCTGAAAAAAAGAACAGTGTTACCGCATGTGCGTAAAAGATTCCATAGTCAGATCAGAGAAACTACCGTAACTTTGTGTTATTAGTGTCTTCCTTCTCTGCACACACTATCATATTTATTTTGAGATGAAAGAATTATCCCTATAGTAGAATTACACTTTTCAAGAACATTAAGGGAAGTTGAAACACCAGGAAAATCCCAGAAATTGTGAAATTGAGTAGTCATGAGTAAAGACAGCCTCTTGATAATATTACAATCACATGATTTGCAGGCACTAACTAATTTTATAAGATCCATCAGCAGAAGTGAGTCTGATGTGCACTCGACTCCTGTCTTTACAGATAGCTAGCTGTATCACAACTTAGTCTCTTGCCATTCTACAAAGATGTCACACCTCCCCCCTAAAGGCCTTATATGTGCCACACTCCCATGCCGTGCCCTCAAGACCTCTTATCCTCAGCATTTTCTTGCATACAGCCTGAGCAGGCAGGCTGTAACATCTGCCTCAGCCTCACTGCTCTGTCAAACATGTGAAGCATTCTAGCAGATTGCTGAAGAAATCCATCTGCTAGGGAACACGTGTGAACTTTTACAACTCCTAGGGAAAGGAAAAAGATAAGGGATTTCAGAATGCGCAGATTAGGCAATGGGTTCCTTTAAACACTAATTTTGGCAGACATTCTGCAGATCTACTGCTCTGCATGGCATAACCACAGCAAAGTACAAATTGCAACATGTTTTAGCCAAACTAAATCATAAAGTCAAAATGCATAGGCAGTGGAGGCAGGGATATATATATATCAAGGAGATTATTGGGATATGGCCTGGGAATGCAGGGAGGAGATCAGGAAAGTCAAGGCACAGTTTGAGCTGAACTTGGTGAAGGATGTAAATAATAATAAGAAAAGTGTATTTAGGCACATTTTATGATTCTGTGATACCCTTTATGTGGATTTCCTTATCTGTCCTCCTTCCTATCTCCAGTACAGTCTATGTTCTTTGCACTTACATAACAAATTGTATTTTTTTTTTTAGCAGTCTGTCATCTGTCGCACATGCCTCAATTTAGGGGGAGATGAAATACTGGAGGGAGAGAAAAGACCTTACAGTGAATTTAGTTAAGCTCTGAAGCTCTCTCCATTTTGAGTTGGCTACATGGCCATGCTGTCAGCTTCTTCCACTGACAGTAAGTAAGAAAAGGCTCATGATCTGAAGATCCATTTTAGGAACTCTGATACATCTACAGGTGGTATGCATGAATCCATAGAGTAAGCAAGTGGGATTTTGTTCTTTATCTTCAATAGTCACAGAATGTATTTCTGTCCCTCTGACCAGAAGCTGTTTGGAAGAAAAAGGCAAGGAAAGCATTTCTTGTCATTCTGAAATTACACCCATTCAAAGACATTGGATAAATAACAGTCTTGGTAAGCTATTAATGGAGAGATGTGTTGTTGTATTTTCACTTCTGCTGTGAACTACTGATTGGCCAAATGCTCTGTCAAATGCCTAGATTACTATATGCCTCTTACCCATCTTATTTTTTTTATTAATAAATTATTAGTATTGCACAGATAATTAGGGCATTCAGCATTAGTCTATTAAAGAAAAATAGTAGGAATTTTGAAGCAAAATATAAGGCCTTTATGTTTCTGTTTAATGAGGAACAAAGGATAAGGAGTTATTTTGACTATGACACAAATGCCATTCTACTTTTTGAGTTTACAAATACAAGGGAAATATTCTAACTCTGAGGCATAGCATTGTGTTGAATCAATCTGTGCGGTCCATAGGAATATGGTGCTCTGTAAAGGGGAGATTAGTGATGTTATAAAAAATGTTAAATACAAGATAATTATTTTATGTATTTTTAGCAGAGTTCAAAACAGGTGCTGAAGACTTTTTCCTGCACAAGAATTCTACAATGTGTCATTGTGGTAAACTGACCACATGATTTTTTTGCCTTATTAAAACAGTGAGCAAAAAACTGCAATTCCCATAAACCTTCCAGAAGCCGGAAGTTTGATAACTCCGGCCATAAATTTTGGAAAAGAAAACAAACTTTCCCTTTTTCCACCTCACTGCACAAAGGGAACACATTGCTCCTGCCAAGCACTCCCTCCTCCCCCCCCCCCCCCCCCCCCCCGCCCCAGGGGGGGGGGGAGGGGGGGGGGGGGGAAACTGAACTGAACTGTCAGTGCAGCCCCCTGAAGAAACCAAGCAGCCAGAGAGGAGGGAGCAGCCACCGTGGAGAGCCACCAGGCAGAACTGCTGACTCCCACTGCTGTAGAAATCCGGGGGAGAGAAAGAAGCCGTGAGCCGCCGACGGCTGTGAGTTGCGCAATCACTGCCACCACCGTGAGCCGCCGCCACGAGTCAAACCGAAAGAATCCAGAAAAAAAGCTGCAAGTTGCAGCAAGAAGAAATTGCGACAAGAGGCCGCTGGAAGCCGCGTGCTGCAGAAAGCCACCGCCGCCGAAAGCTGCGTCGCCAGAAAAAGCCGCTCCAAGCTGGGAGCACCATACCGAAGAAGAAGATTACAACAAGAAGCAACTGAAAGCCGCGCTGAAGAAACTACACTGAAAAACTACCAGCTGCTGACGTCATTGAAACTGCACAGGTCTGCCGGTTGGGCATCGTCGCCGTTCCACGGAGACCGCTGCCAAACGTCAAAAGGACACATGCACACACACACACGCACCATCCACACATACAGGTTGTATTTTGAAATAATTAAGTCCTTATTTGCCCTTATCTCTCGGTGGGTGAGAGGGGGAGTGAATGGGTGGGCGTGGTGTTCTTTAATACCATAATATTTCCATAGAGTAAATAAGGTTTTATTAGAATATATTTAGTAATAAACTTATTAAATACTCATTTGGTCTCCGTGTTTACTTGCGAGCCTGGTGGGGAGATGTTCCACTTTGCCCTCGACCCTTCTCCCTTTGGGAGGTGGTTCAGACCCCTGTGCTCCGACTGCAACAGTCATAGTATTTCTTGAGTCAAAACCTAAGAATAAACAATTTCTTATATTTTTCCTTAAATATATTTGTACAGAGTTAGAAAATTTCTTATGGTTATTTCACTATATCTTAAGGATTAAAAGGAAAGGGATATTTTATGAGGTATCACATTTCATTCGGACTTCCAAACCACTGAGCTACACAGAATAGCACTTTTTTTCCTAATATTTCACACATATTGAAATTTCAGCATTCTTGTGAGGTGGGGAGTAGAATGGAAGTTATTTATCTGTTGGAAACATTGATGGTATTTCTTATTTTCTAACAATATAATATGAATAAAGTGTTTTGAATTCTCTTCAGACTTTACTAATACCTCTACTTGGAAAGACTTGAAAAGTCATCCAAAAGAGGTATGTACTTGCATAATATTTGCGCATTAAATTTTAAAAATATATAACTGTATAATAAACAGAAGATAATTCTAAACAACTCTGCAGAGAAGGACCTGAGTGTCCTGGTGGAAAACAAGTTCACCATGAGACAGCCATGTGTCCTTGTGGCCAAGAAGGCCAATGGTATCCTGAGGTACATTAAGAAGAGTGTGACCAGCAGGTCAAGGGAGGTTCTTCTCCCACTCTATTCTGCCCTTTTAAGGCTACATTATTAAAATTGTGTCCAGTTCCGGGCTCCCCAGTTCAAGGGTGACAGGGAGCTACTGGAGAGAGTCCAATGGAGGGCTACAAGGATATTTAGGAGACTGGAGCATCTCTCTTATGAGGAAAGACTGAGATCCCTGGGGCTGTTTAGCCTGAAGAAAAGAAGGCTGAGAGGGGATCTGATCAATGCTTATAAATACCTGAAGGGTGGGTGTCAGGGAAATGGAACCAGTGGTGCCCAGTGATAGGATGAGAGGCAATGGGCACAAACTGGAACACAGGAAGTTCCACCTCAACGTGAGGTGAAACTTCTTTACTGTAAGGGTGACAGAGCACTGGAACGGGCTGCCCAGGGAGGCTGTGGATTCTCCTTCTCTGGAGACTTTCAAGACCTGTCTGGACATGCTCCTGTGTGACCTGCCCTAGGTGAACCTGCTTTGGCAGGGGGGTTGGACTAGATGATCTCTAGAGGTCCCTTCCAACCCCTACCATTTGTGATTCTGTGAATTCAAACCCTAAAAAAAATCCAAGATTTGGATATCAGTGAATAGACAAAAAAAACCCCATGAAATAGATTGTGACATAATCCTTCCTCCATACAATTTCTAATTGCATCTTGTACTTAAAGTACGGCATATATCTGGATTTTTGTTAAGCCTTCTGTCTTTGTAAAGCTTCTAGGGTATTTTAAAGCATACATACCCCACTGCGATAATGAGATTAATCATGGTGGTAAACAGAAACTTCTGTTTCTTAGTCAAAGACTTGAATGGTAACAAGTACACATTATGTCATTTTGCATACTACATTGCTTTCATAAGTGAAGGTAATTGTATGACTTTATGAAGAGAAATTACACATGCAAATAATCAAAATGCACTGTACTTCTCATGGAGACAACCTTGTTGTTCAACGTGCATCTTTTGCTTTTGTATTAAAAATAACAGCACAGCTTCTATGCATATTTAGTAAGTTGTTACCTACTTGGAGAGATCTACTCTTGATGGAGGCTATGCAGATGAAACCAGTGACTAAGTAGGCAAAATTTGAGAAGTCAGGAATGATGAGCAATAAGTTGTGGTTTTTGTTGACAACTTACTTACACTCAGCATAGCTACATGTATGAGAATTCCTGTGCTCAGATCTTTCTGTCTGCCTCAGAAATTCTGGCATCTGTTATAAATGGATTTGCAAATTTGGGCAAAAATTTTCAGAACAGAACAATTTTCTCCTGATTCACAGGAGCAACATTTAGAATATTTTCAAATGGAAGTCTCAAAACATTAAATTGCAGCAAACGTCAAAATGTTTTATTTCAACATTTTCACTCTCAAAATTGAAATATTGCAGTAAGATTTTTCTTTTCTTTTTTTTTTATGTCACGAAAGATTCCAAGATTTTGACTCTTCACTTGGTATCTAGAAATTAAAGGCTGAATTCTTAGCTAGAGTTGCTTGATTTCAACTACATCTAGCTGTAAATGAGATTTTGGGTGTTGTTTTACACTGATAGAGTCAAATAATGGAAGTTAACAGGAAGAGCCAATTAAAGAGATATAGATTCTGCATGCTTGAGTAAAATTTTCAATTTTTAATAGGACTGAGATTGGAATCGTTGAATGTCAGCAAGCAGGACGTGTTATTGGAATACAAAAAAGAATTCAGAAACTAAGTTTCCGTCTTTAAAATATATTATTTGTAGAACACTAGACTACAAAAAAAACCCCTTGAAAATTGATAATATGCTTCCACAGTAGAAACCAAATAAAAAACATGAGGATTTTTGGTTTTGGTGGGGTTTTTTAGTCTCAATATTTTAAGAAAATAGACCCATGGCTTTAAGGGAATGACTCATGATTTCTGAATCCTTTGAGTCAGATATTACCAGTTTCTAGACACATAGTTGGCTCAGTAACGTTACTGAATATAAGGTTTCATTTTCTTACATTTTTGCCTCAATAAAGAAAGATCAATTTAATATCTTGTTTACTTGCTAATATACAAACTACAGAGAAGTGGCCTGAGAAACCATGAAATCAGCAATTTATGCATTGAAAATTTGTGTATTGTTTTGGTTTACATAATTATTTATTCAATAAAAAATGCATAGTTGCCATGGAAACTGCTACAACATCGGATTTGGATTTCTGTGAAGAAGTAGGACAATTTAATAAACAAATACTGAAGACACATAAATCAAATGCTAATCAGCATCATGCATGTTTTTAAGACAATAGAACTTGGAGTTTTCCACTCTTGTTGAAGGTATCGATGGTTCAAATCATAGGCTTATGTTCTCTGTGCTGCCATCCTCAAATATAACACTGAAAGGTATATTGAAGTTATGTTATTTCCTAGTTCCAGTGACTGCAGTTCTGAATAACTGTGTTCAACAGTTTGTTTTTAAGCACAGATAGATCCCCAAATAAGCCTTTTAATTATCTAGGCACTTACTAAAATTTATGACCTCTTTATGAACCTGCAATATGAAAGATATGACTACCTAAGAAGATAATGAAACCATTAGCACTTCATTAAATCTACAGGAGAGGAGAAATCTATGTTAACTGTATGCATAGAACAGAAGGGACAAATTAGTTTTATTTTATCTACTACTCTCAATTTCAGTTCTTTTTATATCTTGCTTATCTATTTTTTTCCCCTTTTTGAAAATTCTTGGTTTTTCATTCTGAATTAAAAATAATTCCAGTTATCCCCCAACATGCACACCCCCCTATCCACTTCATAATCACATCTATTAAAATCCATCTCTGTTGCTATGTGAATTCTGTACACTTCTACTTTCCTCTGCTGCTTTGGGCTAATTGACTGGCACATCACAAAATGGAAGTTTCAGAAAAAATAGTTGGTAGTTGATAAGAATCCTTTGACCAGGTTAAATCTAATCAGTCCTCCTGAACAATGTCAGGGTTTTATTTATTTTTTTTTTTAGAATGGTTCATTTTGGAATAGACCTTTAAAGGTCATCTAGTCCAACCCTCCTGCAATGAGCAGGGATATTGTTAACTAGATCAGATTGCTCAGAGTGCCATCCAATCTGACCTTGAATGTTTTCAGGGGCTTCTACCACCTCTCTGGGCAACTTGTTCCAGTGTTCCACCAAACTCATTGTAAGAAATCATTTTCTTATACCTAGTCTAAATCTACCTTCCTTTAGTTTACAACCATTACCCCTTGTCCTATAGCAACAGGTCCTGCTAAAATTTTGTGCCCATCTTTCTTATAGGCTCCCTTCAAGTATTAAAAGCCACAATAAGGTCTCCCAAGAACCTTCTCTTCTCTAGGCCAAATAATGGCAAGTATTTCAACCTTTCCTCTTAGGAGAGCTGTTCCATCCTGCTGATCATCTTCGCAGCCCTCCTCTGGACCCACTCCAACAGGTCCATGTATTTCTTGTGTTTGGGGGTCCAGAGCTGATGCGGTACTCTAGGTTGGATCTCGCAAGTGTGGAGTAGCAGGGCAGAATCACCTGCTGGCCACACTTCTTTCGATGCAGCCCAGGGTATGATTGCCTTTCTGGGTTGCAAGCACACATTGCCAACTCATATTCAGTTTTCCATCCAGACCTGTAAGTTCTTCTCTGCAGGGCTGCTCTCAATCTATTTATTTTGTCCCAGGAGAAACATTTTTTCTTTAGTAAGTATTTTACTTTACATTTTTTAAATGTTGGCTTTTTCCTGAAAAACTTTCCAGAAGTAGTAATTTTCATTTTCCAACAAAAGGAGTATTTTATGGAAAATTTCTGCTTACCTCCAAAAATTAGCACATCTTTGGTAACATAACTCACAGAAAAGGGCTCTGAGTTCTTCAGAACAATCTATTTATATTTTTACCATTATTCATCTTATTTTGTGTTACCAGGGGACAGGAGAGACAGTGCTGTTGCAGTAAACAGAAGCTAATATATTTAATATTGTGAATTTGCTTCACTAAGGTAATTTTTGAGCAGGGTTAACCAAGGTACTGGTTCAGACACTCATTACATTCTGCAATGCTCCATCATCTTACCACTCTGCACAAGGGGCTTAGGCTGTGAATGATCTCACAGCCTGTCATTTCCTCTCTGGCTTCTGGAGGTTGCTACTTAGGCACAGCTGTCCCTAGGTTGTTTCTGAAATGGTAGCTTAAATGCTTTCCTTGCCTGCACCATTTTGACAGACAAGGTTATGAGAACTACATGCGCAGGTATGCTGATGGAGGTAGAAACAGAGAGAGACTTGATGAATTGAGGTAATGGCAGTAACCTCATAGCCTTCAACTACCACCTACAGCAGTAAAATTGTACTTTAAATGCTACCTTTGTGGCATGACACACATTCACTGAGGAATGAGAAAGTACATTATGTCCTAGAGGAAGAATGAAAACACCAGTTGTGGGGTTTTTTGGTCTTTGGAACACTATAGGTTTTTGACTGCTTGGCAAAAACTCTGTTCTTTCTTACATGAAAAAACATTGTTCCTCTTCATTACCTAATAAAATGTATACAACACTTTACATTTTTAGATATCCAAACACACAGATCAATAAAGCAGCAAGTGCACGTTAATTTATTACTGTTTTATAGAATTTATACCCCTAAATATGGTTACCCACTAACTGCACTGCAGTTAAACGTCCAAATCTAATAAATTACATCAGGTCTTCTAAAGTTACCATCTAATTAGTGTCAAATGTTTACTATAATTAAATTCTATATGTCAGAAAAAAATGATGTGAATCTGCTTTGCCACTAAATTAAATAGTTTGCATGAAAAAAAAAAAAAA
>JAVFHW010075399.1:26143-51356 GCA_032159205.1 Eurystomus glaucurus suahelicus | reverse complement strand
ACACCTCCCTCCCCAGGCCTTTGTTCTTTCTTAAGTATCCAGCCATTAGTATCCTAGTAACTTATGGGACAAAATTCTATAGGTAAAAAGGAACAAACAGAAAGCAAATCTAACCCCCAACAGGGAGACATTCGAAGAAGGTTGGACTAGATGATCCTAGAGGTCTTTTCCAACCTGAATGATTCTATGATACCAGGATATTAAACTGAGCTCAGTAAAAAATACACAGAACTTGAGTTAGGCTGTTTAGTAAATTATTTATTTTTCTTGATCCCCTTGTTCTTTTTCATGCTTTTATCTAACTTCTTTGGCAGTTTTTTCTCCATAGGAAAACATTGGCTTTTGCTTTTGTTTTGTAAAGTGAAAAGTATAGGAAAGGTCCACAGAATTATGAATCCTTATTCATTATGAACCAACATTTTAAAAGTTTATTACGGTGCATGACTGCCTGCCTGGGAGAGAGAAGTTTATTGTTAGGCTTTCATGATTATTTCTGATAAGTAATATTTGAAGCTTGTTCATTGAGCTCTGATGCTTTTTTTCTTTTTTTTTGCTTGATACAGAAAGCCAGATGTTTGTATTTTTTACAGGAAATATTTTTCCATAATTTACCTTGGGTGGAAACTATCTGCACAAAGAAAGCAGCAGCTATTAACCACACTCCATTCTCTCTCATTTTTTTTACATTAGCTTCCTGGTGTTGTCACTTTATGATGTTACACATCAGTAATTCTTATTTCATTTTAAAATGCTAATTGCAACGAACAAGCTTTCCTATTATATCTTTTGCAGGTAAATGTATTTTAATTATGTGGAAAGAAAATGGTAATTGCCAGCAATAAATGTACTGTGCTGGTTCTGAGGCAGTCTGGCCTTTCAGACAGGTGAGTGAAGCAGACAGAAACAGACCAGCTTTCAAAAACTTAAATAAGTAGGTTTTGCTTGCATTCATGCTACCTCATATCTGAAAGTAATGAAAGTAAGCATTTTAGGTGAAAATTAGATGTGAAATCAATCTTAACTTATCAGGTTCTGGTGTTAGGTTCCAAATAGCCGATAGAAATATGTAGTTACATAAATTTTTCATAATTTTAACTTGAAACCAATGAAACTATTGAGAGAATTACATGACTCTACAAATGAAAGGGGAAAAAAAATGCTTTGAAGGCCTACTGCAATGGCATAGTGAAAGGCTAGAAAGCTGATTTAAAAGCATTTAGTACTTAAAATAAATGCACATATTTTTCACCTTTTTAACTGCTATTTTTCTGTTCAAAGTTAATTACTCATAATGATGAGAGCTAATCAAAACATAACATTTAAGTTTTGTTTTAGCCAAAAATATCTTGGATCTGGGAACTGAGAAAATATATACATTTGTTGGTCTCAGCTTTATTTCTGCAAGTCCAGTTTACAGTTAAAAGAACCCAAGAACTTCTAGAATTAAAATAGTTGGGAGAATACCTTAAAATCATATAACTGGAGACAGTAGCATTAGATGCGTTTTATTGAGTGTAACAAACCGACAAAAGGACTAAATCTTCTCTTTTCTAAATATGCAAGTTGTTTAAATCTAAGCATCCTCACTACACTTTGGAATCCAGATATGTTCAAGTTTAATTTAAGCAAAAAAATATTAAATTTCAACATCTCCAAGAGATTAATAGGGTCAGATCATAATTCTGATTAATCTTTCCTGGTTTTAAGAAATTTATGAGCTAATATTTTTTACAACTTAATTAATAAAAAGTTTTTCCTGTAATACTTTCTGCTTTGATTAGCTGAGTGTCTTTATCAATTTTTATGAAGGAATTGTCAATTTTGGAAGAAGTTAAAACAAATGTATTGTAATAATGCGTTGTATAATGGGATTATGTGGGGTTTTTTTAGCTACAGGTCATATCGATGTTTCACCCTTACCTAACTGTAGACTGCTGACTGCCAACACTTGTGCTTTCAATAGTATTCCATGTCTGCCTGGCTGTGGGGCAGCAGGGCAGGAGTCATACAAACTTCATCTCAAAGTACCTGGCACAGACTTGGGTGAGACCAGCTATGCAAAACCCTTTGATGGTGTATTGGGTCTGGCTGAGTTGATTTTCCCCATAGTGCAGTGTTTCCTTGCATGGTGCAGGGTTTTGCGCTGGGAGCTGAAATGGTGTTGGTAACACACCTGTGTTATGACTACTGCAGAGCAGTGCTTGCACAGCACCAAGGCTCTTCCCAACATTCCCCCCTGCAGTGGGATGGGGTGGGCAAGATCTTAGGAGGGGACACATCCAAGACAGCTGACCCAAACTGACCAAAGGGATATTCCATAACGTATGACATCTGCTCAACTATAAAGCTAGGGAAGGGGGGGGGGGGGGATTCCTTTGTCCTCCAGAGCAACCACTACGAGTATTGGAGCTCTTCTTCCCAGGGAGGGGTCAGACATTGGCTGCTGATGGAAGTAGAGAATAAATCTTTGTTTTTCTTTGCTTCCATGTGCAGATTTGCTTTGCTTTGCTCAGTTATCATTAAACTGCTTTTGTTTTACCCACAAGGGTTGCTTTTTTTTCCCATCTCATTTTCCTTCCCCTTTTGCTCTGCTGAGGAGGGAGAGGAAAAAGGATGTGATAGAGCAGCTTGGTGGGCTCCTGGTGCTCAGCCAAGGTTAACCCACCACAGATGGAAGGAGAAGTTACATGAGCAGCACTAGTAGACTCTATCATTGAGCCCTAGGGACACTCACACCAATAAAGTTGCTGAGGCTGAGGTTAGTGGAAGAAGGAACTGTCAAAAACTGAATACTCCTTATTGCACTGGCATAAGGAATAACAACAAATTATAACAAATAGCAAGAAAACACAGCGCCTCTAAACAGCAAGTGTGTGAAAAGGCATGTATTTTGGAATCACTATTGGAGCGGGGAAGGAACATGGTGTCTATTCACAGTACACGATGTGTCAGAAACACATTGTGAGCAAGAACCTGGCTACGCTGTGTATGTGACAATGTCCAGATGCTGGACAGGCAAGCAGGTGATGGCATCAGTGTCCAGATCAGCAATGGGGGAGTCCCTGGTCAGCAAGAGAAGTGTGGGTTGGCAGAAAAGTCACCATCGTCCTAGAGGTCTATACAGGTATAGTTTGACTCATTAGTCAGAGGACACAACGTGTTCGAATTACTGTGTTAAAAAGAGACATTGGTTCACTGTTTAAAAATATGAGGCCATCTTTCCTTCCTGCTGACAATTTTGGCACTGTCTTTGCTGGCAGATTAATTAATGTAACAGACAGCTAAACCAAATGTTCACAAATCCTAACCACTTGAAAAGTCTCACCAAGAATTATTTTCAATCTGTTGGCTGCTATATTTGTTATTTTTTCAAACTCTGCAAATTAAGGATAAATGTGCAAATGAGAAGCCCTAACTAGCTTTTATTTTCTTAGTACCTCTAAAAAGGAGTTACCTACCTGTGGTAAAGAAGTATTTTTTCTCGCTCTCCATCTAGAAGTTTTTTTGTATTTACCTACTGCAAAGATTTTCAGTTTGTAAGTATCAATACCTTTTCTGCATATTCTGATATCTTAGATCCTCCTTACCAAAATGATAGCTGAGATATTGCTGGGTTTCATCTATTCAGATAAACATTTGAAGTTGTTAGAGTTTGTTGTTGTTGGTGGTGGTTTTTTTATTTGGTTGGTTGGTTTTTGGTTGTTTTGTTTTTGTTGTTTTGTTTTTTTTTTTTTGTTTTTTTTTTTTGCCAAAAATGTAAATAGTAATAAATAAAAACTCTCCTATTGTAATTTGAGCTGTCTTACATTCTTTATCTGAGTGTTAGCTGCTAATATTTCATTTGAATTAGGATAATAACTTTCTTTTTGTCTTATCATCAAAGTATTATTTTGAGTGGGGGAAAACATATACTAGTATTAGTATTCCACAGTGAACAGCACATTACTGTTACTTTGAGTGAATTTACCTTTTAAGTATTATACCTTATGTAAATGAACTGAAGAAGTATTTGCTGAACATTAGGGGACAAGATACTTGCATGATGTAAACTGGTGAGGTCAATTTACTGAAATGCCAAGAAATGCCAGCTGATGAGCAAGTGTAGAAAGCTTTCATGCTGAGAGCTAAAAAAGGAAAATAAATGTACCTTTGATTAAGGAAAGCTGATGGAATAGGAAGAAAATGCCCCATTTAGAATAGAAATGTAATTTTCAATATGTGAATGACATTAATAAAGACTATTCTCAAGCTTTCAGTACAAATATTCATTATTTGTAAAGCTAGGTATTATTAAAGTTGTTCATTTTCATCTGGTTTTAATCACCTGTAAATGTCACAGACTTTACGTATAGAGTAGTGGCACTTGATAAAAATGTATCTCCTGAAATTTAATGTTTTTTTAAAAAAAGAAGTGTGATTTGAGATAATTTAAAGCTCTTCCAGGTAGCCATAATTCTCAGATTTTATTGATCTATTTTTATGTAAGAACCAAGAATCCTACAAAAATATTTTGATCTCTCGCTCCTGTAGACAATAAGAATACATTTTGATCCCTTCCAGTAATTGTGAGCCTTCTGGAAGAGTTTTAGTTTTGAAGAGCTCATTTTTAAGATTTAAACAGCAGTAAAACAATGTTTCTATCTGAATAAAAGCATAGACTTATTATATTTGTTATTAAATTGTTAATAAAGTGAAAATGTTTACTTCTTCACATCTACTTAGCTGATTGTGATCTATGTATGATAAATCTTCTTAAGATATATTTAAAGAAGTCATTGCCTGAGGGTGTTCTGCTAAAGTGGCAGAATATCCTTGACTTACAAAAACAAAACCAGAATTCTGTGCACAGAAATTCCCAAATCAATGAAAATCACTTTATTTTAGTAGAGCATGTGCTCAGAAAGGCTCTATAAGCCTTTGAATCTGTAGGATGCAATTTCCGATAGAGTGTGTAATCTTTACTTACTGATTACTTCTGCACTGGGCCCTTAGAGAATCATACTTTCAAATTCTATCCATGAAGAGAAAACCAGGAAATGCCTAACACTGCATGTATTCCATGTCATCCTGTAATATCTAACTTAAATTATAAATAATGTACAAATGGTGGGGAAGGGGAAACCCACATGTCTGACATCTTGCTGTAAAGGAAGAGAGGGAAAGAATCATTAATTAAGGCTGTAATTCGTTATGGTCTAGATGCTAACATGCTCTGGACAGTGGCCATACCACTATAAAAATATCTGTGTAGTACTATATGTTCTAGACTTATGTAGACATTAGAAACATTGGAATTGTATTATGAAGATGTGCAACATTAAAAATTCACAAATTAAAAACATAAAGGTGATATATTATTAATGGGCTACAAAACCTGCTTCAGTAAATTATATTCCACTTTCTTTGTTACATTAAAACTTAATGTGTTACGTTTTCTGCTATGTGCTCAAGGTAGCACTTATTTTTTTTATAAAAAGTACCAAAATGCTAGTACTTTTTAAACTGCGTTAAATTTTAATATATTTGCTCTTTTTAAAAAAAAATTATACAGGTATTATCCAAAGCTGCACAACATGGCTGAGTTATCAGAAATTAGGGAAGAATTCTAACATTCATTTGAAAAATAATGGTTTGTCTTTAACTTTTCCTGGATAAAATAAAATTATGAGAAGAACTGTTATATAAAGTATTATTTGACCCTAAATAAACATTTCCTGCTCACTAGTCTTTTGGGATCAGTTCAGCGACTAGTCTAGCTGCACAACTTCTGCATCTTAATACAGGTTTTAACATGTCAGAAGTCTCACAGTGTAGAAAGACAGCATCAGTAGTATAAATTCTTACATGCTTTTGGTGTTTAAGATAACAAGGAGAAAAAGAATATTTATTGTTTCTTTTATAAACAGATCATGTTCAAAATGGAAAATGTGAATCATACTTGAGAGAGGTTTTACAGC
Source organism: Eurystomus glaucurus suahelicus (assembly GCA_032159205.1). NCBI lineage: Eukaryota > Metazoa > Chordata > Aves > Coraciiformes > Coraciidae > Eurystomus > Eurystomus glaucurus. Next base: position 45,399 of record JAVFHW010075399.1, on the reverse strand, counting down.
AAGGCTTCTATTCTTTTTCTTCAGGTGCATAATCCTAACTTTTTCCTTTGCTCTGTCAGTGGATGTGACTTTAGATTTAAAGCTGTTTTAAGGAAGGACTTGGATAGTGCTAGTTGCTTTAGAAGGAATACTACCTCTTCCCACCCTTTTTTTTTTTGTGTACAATCCACCAATATATGGAAGAGTTCCTCTGATTGCATGGCCAAGGAGAAGCAAAAGCTCTCCAGTTTTTGCTAGGGGGCATATTTTATTATGTAAGTTAGTTCATTATATAGATGACCAAGCATTTTTCAGGGCTGAGAGTCATAGAGATCAGTGGTTAATCTCTTATTTATGGAAATTAATATTTCAGTATAAGTGAAATACTTTTTTTAAAAAAGTGTTTCCTAAATACTCTCCCTCCATTTGTCCTGGGGAAGAGAAGAACTAGCTCAGCTTGAAGAGGAAGCAGTACAATCCTCACTCTGTCTTAAATGGATCTCTAATTGGTTTTGTTTTCTAAAATATAACATTGGTTTTTCTCTTCTTTCAGAGACTTGCAGAGTATAGCTGTCTCTCTGAGTAACTTCTGCTCAATGACTTAAAGCATCAATTCCAAGTAGTCTTATATGTCATCTATCTACTAAAATATTACTTCTGCCAAGACATGTAAATGTGCTATTACAAAGTAACCCATGAAGGCAAGAATGGAGAACAAGGACAAAGGTTATTTTTAACATTCAGCACCTTCCTCCTGTTATTATTTTTGAGAGGGTGGCAAATGCCTTCTAAAGGAACCAATTCCTGTTCTTTTCTGAAACTTGGCTCTAGCTCCGAAAATCCTTGTAATTCAGAACATGACACTTACAAGTTATCACTCTAAAGCATCTTCCTATAATAATTTAGTAAAAATCTTTGGGTCACTCTCTGCTCCTGTAGACTTTTTGCTGTTGGTATCACCACTTGTTATAATACCCTCACAATATGGTTCTTGCTGCCACTTCTTCCTACTGCATCAGGGCTTAGTTTGGGTTTCTTCTATGACCATTTTCCTTTTTCTCTCATAACATCTACCCTCATTAGGCTTTAGCTTTCCCCTTTCCACACTAAAAGAAATCAAACCTATCACATATTTGAAATATATTTTTGTGGGGCAGAAATGAGAAGGAACACATGTACATGTACATTTGACCTCTTCAGGAATCTGCTTGGCAAAGTACCATAGGATAAAGCCCTGAAGTGGAGGGGGCCCAAGAAGGCTGGTTAAGGACCACTTCCTCCAAGCCTGTTAGTAATGTATCCCAAAAGAGGAAGGCAGGCAAGAGTGCCAGGAGGCCTGCATCAATAAACCAGGAGCTCCTGGACACACTTAGATGGAAAAAGAGAACATACAAAGAGTGGAAACAAGGACAGGTAGACTGGGAGGGCTACAAAGAAGTTGTCTGAGCAGCTAGGGATCAAGTTAGGAAAGCTAAAGCCCAGATAGAGTTAAATCTGGCCAGGGACATCAAGAGAAACAAAAAAAAATTCTACAGGTATGTGAGTGATAAAAGGAGGACTAGAAAATATGCGGGCCCTCTCTGGGAGGAAGCAGGAGATCTGACCACGAGGGATATGGAGAAGGCTGAGGTCCTAAATGACTTCTTTGTCTCAGTCTTCACTGACAAGGGCTCTAGCCACACCAAGCAAGTTGCAGAAGGCTGGGAGAAGGAAGATCTGCCCTCTGTAAGTGAAGATGAAGTTCGAGACCATCTAAAGAACTTGAAGGTGCACAAGTCCATGGGACCTGATGAAATCCATCCATGGGTCCTGAGTGAGCTGGCAGACCAAGTTGCCAAGCCAATTTCCATCATGTTTCAGAAGTCACGAACTGTCTGTTGAAGTGCCCACTGACTGGAAAAGGGGAAATATCACCCTCATTTTCAAAAAAGGGAACAAAGGAATTCCTGGGCAACTATAGGGGAGTCAGTCTCACCTCTGTGCCTGGCAAGACCATGGAGCAGATCCTCCTGAAGGCTCTGCTGACGACGTATGGAAAACGAGGAGGTGACTGGTGGCAACCATCATGGCTTCACCAAGGGTAAATCTTGCCTAACAAATCTGGTGGCCTTTTATGATGGAGTCATGACATTGGTGGACAAGGGAAGGGCAACGGATGTCATCTACCTGGACTTATGCAGCGCCTTCAACACTGTCCCACACAACATCCTGGTCTCTAAATTAGATAGACATGGATATGACAGATGGACCACTTGGTGGATAAAGAATTGGCTGGATGGTCACACTCAGAGTTGCGATCAATGGCTCAATGTCCAAGCAGAGGCTGGTAACAAGTGGTGTTCTTCAGGGATCGATACTGGGACAGGTCCTGTTTAACATCTTTGTTGGAGACATGGACAGTAGAATTGCATGCACCCTCAACAAGTTTGTGAACACTGAGCTGTGGGGTGTGGTCGACACACTGGAGAGAAGGGATATCATCCAGAGTTACCTTGACTGGCTTGGGAGGTGGGTCCATGCCAACCTCATGAAGTTCAACAAGGCCAAGTGCAAGTTCCTGCACCTGAGTCAAGGCAATCCCAAGCACAAATATAGGCTGGGCAATGAATGGATTGAGAGCAGCTCTGAGGAGAAAGACTTGGAGATGCTGGTTGATGAAAAGCTCAACATAAGCCAGGAATGGATGAGTACAGGCCAGAAAGCCAACTGTATCCTGGGCTGCATTAAAAGAAGCATGGCCAGTATGTTGAGGGAAGTGATTCTGCTCCTCTACTCCACTCTTGTGAGACCCCACCTGGAGTGCTGCATCTAGCTCTGGTGCCCCCAGCACAATAAAGACACAGACCTGTTGGAGAGGGTCCAGAGGAGAGCTACAAAGATTATCAGAGGGCTAGAACACCTCTCCTATGAAGACAGGCTAAGAAAATTCGGTTTGTTCAACTGGAGAAGAGAAGGCTCAGGGGTGACCATATTGTAGCCTTCAAGTATCTGCAGGAAGCCTACAAGAAGGCTGAGGAGGGACTTTTTACAAATATTTGCAGTGATAGGATGAGGGGCAGTGGTTTCAAACTGGAAGAGGGTAGATTTAGATTGGAAATTAGAAGGAAATTATTTTCTCTGAGGGTGGTGAGACAGGGAAACAGGTTGCCTAATCTGGTTCTGGATGCTCCATCCCTGGGGGTGTTCAAGGCTAGGTTGGATGGGGCCTTGAGCAACCTGGTCTAGTGGGAAGTGTCCCTGCCATGGCAGAGGGGTTGAAACTAGGTGATCTCTGAGGTCCCTTCCAACCCAAACCATTCTATGATTCCATGAAATTTTGAAACATAGTATAGTGTTAGATATATTAGTAATATTTTGGCTAAGAGTTTGCCCTAATTAATAAAAAAAGTCTGTTATTTCAAAATATATTTCAAATAGACAATGCTTTTTCAAGTACTTATCCTATGTCTGGAATAGAATAATTCATCAGCACCAAGCATTCGAGTAACATCTCAGTAACCCAATGGAATCAACAGTCCAACTCTTCATTAAGATGTACAACCCATACTCTACTGAATGTTTCAAGACAGAAGCTGGAACTCTGCTGCTTTGGATAAGTAGTATTTTCCCTGTATTTGCTATCTATATACATTTCAATCTTAAGGATTTGTATTTTTTTATTTCCAGCATTGCATAATATTTCCATGTAATTCAGCAGCAATAGAAAAAAAAAAAAGCCTTGATCTCAAAGGCTTATTGAAAAATTTCCCTGTTTTTGCAAGTGGTAAAAGTTCTGACGTGTGGTGGGTTGACCTTGGCTGGCTGTCAGGTGCACACCAAGCTGCTCTCTCACTCCATCTCCTCAGCAGGACAAAGGAGAACATATGATGAAAATACTAAGGGGTTAAGATAAGGACCTGGAGGTTGCTTATGAATCACATCATGGGCAAACCAGACTTGACTTATCTAAAATTAATATAATTTATAGACAAGTAATAACAAAGGAGGATAGCGAGTAATAAAAACAACACTAAAAACACCTTCCCCACACTCCAGCTTCTTCCAAAGCTCAACTTCATGCCCGACTCTAATTCATTCCACCTTGATTGCTGCAGGGGAATGGCAAATGGGAGTTGTGGTCAGCTCATAGTGCTTTGTTTCTGTTTTGATTCCTCCTCATGCTGTTGCCTTGCCCCAGTATAGTGTCTTTTTATGGGATACAGTTCTTCACAAACTGCCCGAACATGTATTTTCCACAAGGTGCAATCTGTCAGGAACAGAATGCTCTAGCACAGGTACACCACAGGCCACAGCTCCTTCCAGGAGCCTACTTCTGCATTGGCTCTCCACAGGCTGCAGCTTCTTTCAGGATGTGTTGACTTGTTGTGGCATGGAGTCCTCCATGGCTGCAGGAGGACAACCTGCAGCACTATGGTCTTCTCCAGAGGCCACAGGGCATTCTCTCCTTCAGCACCTGGAGCACCTCCTTCCCCCACTTCTTCACTGACCTTGGTGTCTGCAGAGCTGCTCTCTCCCAGCTGCTGTTGCACAGCTTTTTTTACCTTTTCTTAAATATGTTGTCACAGAAGCACCACCAGCATAGCTGATAGGCTCAGCTTTGGCCAGTGGTGCCAGCTGGTTTTGGAGCCAGCTGGGGCTGGCTGTGTTTGACATGAGAGTAGACTCTGACCTTCCTTAGAAAGCCATTCTCCTCACCCCTCTCCAATATCAAAAACTTGCCACATAACCACGTAAACACAATGCATCTTGTTAAGACTTTCTCCTTTCCTTCTTTTTTTTTTTAGTTTCAAGGTGATTTTTTTCCACAATAATTTAAAAAAACCCTACCACTATTAGGATCTGTTATTGTTGTTGTTAGAGAGTTGTATTCATATTATACCAGCCTGATGGCAGAAGGAGCTTTTCAAGAAGAAGGTTTTGTGGGTCCTGTTTTCCTTGCACTAGAAATACATTCAACTAAAGGTGTTTTTTTCTCAGGAGAGCATTCATCAATTTAATTCTTCAAGTGTTTGTAAAGGCCAGTGACCCATTTCTTAAAATTTAATCTTTGATGTAAACAAGGCTGATGTAGTAATTGTTTTGAAGTTTAGGTCTGAGGTGTCATGCTGGCATCTGACTCTGAGAGTGGATAGAAGTTGTTGAGCACAGCTTGGTGTGTGTATGGGAAGCCTGTGCCAGGGAAGGCAGGCACACTGATTTTGAGCAGTTAAGACTAGAAACGACTCATTCCAGAATCACTGTAAGGGACAAGGGGAAATGAAATGGAAAAAAAACTTTATTACCAAGTTGTGATTAATGTAGCATTTACGCCTTTGATGCAGAACATATGGAAGATGTCCTTTCAAACCTATTCACTGAATTGCATCTTGAGCAGGTGCTGTCCTGGGGACTGGTGTGAATTCCAGTTGTGAAATGTTTGAGACAATGGCTTATACCCATTTTTTTCAGTATTTAAACAGGTTTAGGTTTGGTTTGATTGAGTGTGATGTGTCTGGTTTTTGTGGGTTTTTTTTCCAAGATTGGTATTAAGAAAACAGTAAGAAATTAGAAATGTATTTTTTTTTACTCCTAGTTGAATACTTCTAGTCTTATTAAATATACATATTTATAACATGCATTGTACATTTGGCTGTTAGTTGTTCCTTCATGCTGCATTCCCTGGTAAATCCCTTCACCACCACTGGTGTGTGCTGTGGAGCAGCTTTATTGTCTGAGTTAAAGGTGTCAGTCTGCTTCCAGCTCCCTGTCAGCACTTGGAGGGAGAGTTTTATGTTTTCATACAATTTCTTTAAAAATAGATAAAAATGAATTATTAACAGATTAAAGTCAATCTGTCACAAAAAGATAAATTCTTAACATTTAATAGTCAGAAATCTTTAAGTATCAAGTTAAGTTATAGAGTTTGGAAAACTGAACATGAAAAAACTAACAGTAATATTTACTTTCTGCTTTTCACATTATAACTATAAAGACTGTACTAAACAAAACAGTACATGCGCCTCTGAAGAGAAAAAAACTTGCAGAGGCCATTGATGCTATTGATCATGCGTGTGCTTTGATCGTGCGATGGGATTATGTGCTTTGTACGTTGTAAGATTGGAGCTGCTGCTGCACCTGGGGAGAAGTTGAATGGTGCAAGCTAGCTGAAGCCAGTTTTGTGGTTTGAACCTGAGCCAAGACAATCCGCGCATGAACAAAGAAGAAAAGGTCAAAAGTGTGTAGTGAAGAAGATGCTGGGCCTTCATCCCAACAACCACCAGAGAAGACCACCAGGCGGCAGCACGCATGTGACAAGAGTGACTATATGATAATGAATTCCTCAAACTAATTATAATAATTACGCCTTTTCTTGGAATTTTCAAATTTGTATGGAATAAATGTAAGCTGAGCTTGCAAAGCAACGCACGAGTTAGGAGGAGATATCCCCCTCATGCCTGGCGCTGTAATAAACATACCTGCTTCACAGCTCTTTCTGAGTTGGGAAGTTCTTTTCCGCAGATCACCTCTGGGTGATTTTATCATTCTGGCTACAGTGGTAGTGAGTGTTTAGTCAAGTAAACATAGCCCTGTCAGCTAACAGGCTAACTTTGGGGTGAAGGGGATGTGCTGGGAGGCAGAGGAGTGGTGGTGTTTGTTTCTTTTTATTTTTATTGCTTCTCACTTTTACAAGAGACTAAAATCGTCACTGATTTTTATAGGCCAAAACTGTGCAAAGCAGTTCATAACAAAAAAATGTTTTCTACATGTTAGATACTAAACTGGTTAACTCCCTTATGGTCTCTGGGAAGATGTAAACACTTTGAAAATGGAAGCTCCCAGTAGGTCTGAAAATGGCCACTCCTCTGTATAGTTAGTGTTTTTCTACAAGTGCTTGTTGATATCTGCTGTTCATGTTAACAGTGCAGCTCTGTGATAATATGTTGTAGTCAGTCACCTACGCAAGGTTTTTTGAAGCAGGCAGATCCAGAAAAAGTGTATCAACTGGATGCAACAGTTCCTTCCTGTGAAATAGTGAACCAGACTCTGTCAGCAGAATGGAGGAATTCAAAAGAAGCTTGATTCAGTATCTGGAAGGTGGGGGCAATCCTACAGTTTAGTATACCTAGGGCAGGAACACTGGTAACGATTAAGAAGGAAATATTGATTGAAAGGAAATTTTAAGTTAAAAGGCAATTACGTTCTAGGAGATCTAGGGAAGAAAACAATGGGAAAACAATAACCCTGTTTAGCACTGTGTCAGATGCTTTATTGTGAATGTAGTCATAAGGCTGTAAGCACAGCAAGGACTGTATCTGGAGACCATATATTCCATTAGAGCTTTCCTCCTAGTATTAGCTGGCATACTTAGAAGAATTAGATTATATATCCTGGATCCAAAAGTCCTCCTTCAAGGTTGAACTGATGTCTTTGAAAGCTAGATGAAGCTCATTGAGTACTCTTATTTGTGCACTGCATGGTTGCATTGCCATGTACTAGCATCTTGTGAGTTTTCTACAGATGCACTGAAGATAGAAACATAAAACGTGGCAAAAAATGCTATAACATAATGAGTGAGGTTTTCCAATGTATTCAACATCAGACTCACTCTGCTTCAAACAGTGTCAGTAAGCCTTGTTTATAATGATTTTAAGGAGATAGAGGCTTAAGACAAATCTCAATAGTTTAGAATAATTCTTAGCCTTAGCCTTCTCATCAGATAGTGACAGCAAAGTTTTGAGCAGTTCTACTTGGTCATATTAGTCTGCCTTTCTATATTTCTTGCCATGTTAGCAGGGCTGGAGCTTAATCTTAGTTCAGCAAAGTTGACAAACACATCATGAAGATACCTGCTTTTCTGGCGATGTGTTTTGTAGGAAGAAATAGTATCTCTTTTATTATACCACTACCCAGCTGGGAAAAAAAAAAAAGCTAAGTGTGGTGCATGAAGGCACAGACTCTGAATACAGGTGCAAACAGAATCATTTATTCATGCAGTTAGCTACTATATATACTCTTACATGCTGTTAGTCTTGTGATCTACAATTGTTTTGGTATAGCCTGGTTAGACAGCTCTCTAATTGGTTAGTTCTAATTTTATCGTTATCTTCCTTGCAAGAGGTGGTCAGTCTTCTTTCTGTTATTTACAACGTGCAGCTGTAGCAACAATCCTTGGCTTCTCAACTGCTGCATATTCTTCTCACAGATACCTTGTGTCTTCCCACATTCTTTCTCACAACTCCCTTGTTTTTACCCAAGCTCGCACATGATCAAGGGGCCTTGTGAAATGGTACATTCTGTAGTTTCCCACAGCTAAGCATTCAGACAAATGGTTTCAAGCCTGTAAGAAAATAATACAATTATTTAACATTTTGGACCTTCTGTATTTTTTCCTCCATTTTTTGACATTACAAAGAAATGTTATGCAGTTCAAAGACACAGGATATTCATTTGGGTCACAAAAGTTCCTCCAGAGGTAGCTAAAGGAAGTTTGAAATCTACAGCCTCAGCAGTATGCCGTGGTACCACAGCTCAAGACGCAAACTAATTTAAAAACATAATCTGATGCTGTGTTAATGAAAGTGAAAAGGGGGTGGAAAGAATAAGCATACTGAAGATCTAGCTTCCATTGGACTGCACTGCAATATGTATTTTTACAGTGTATGGGCCAGCATCTTTAAAAGAATGGACAATTTTGAACAATACCTGAAATGGAAGATTAAACCAAATCTCTGATTATTTTCTGTTCTATATAAGCAATAGTTATATCCCCTGAATCTTCTGTATACTTAGCAAACACGACATGCTTGGACTTTGCAACTTTTGGAGCAGTATTACTGGGCTTATAACAATTTTGTTTTCTTTTTCTTGCTTATATCCATACCCATATTCTTATATTCTTAACACAAATATTTGATTCAAGCTGATTCACACTCTTGGAAAACCAGAATTAGGTTTTTATTCTTCAAGTTCCTCCAGGATATAATTTTAAAATTTTCAAAGTGTATACAATGACCTGTGAACTCTCTGGACTTAATAGGCAGTGCAATGGTGATATCACAAGAGTTGAGAAGAAATATTCAAATTACTATTGAACTAAAAAGACATTAGTTTGCATTTTCTACTTTTATTAATACTCAAATATTAATAACAGCTACATATTTTGTATAAAAATGTGGATTTAGCCACCTCACAAACTAGTATTTAGTCAGCTGGTTTTCACTGGTTTTAATAGAAGTGCCATAACTGAAGACATATGCATGGTTATAAAAGTAAAACCATTTTGTATTATTGGATTTAAATAATAACAAAATCTAAAGTATGTCCTCCCATCTAAGCAACAAAAAAACTCCTTACAAGCCCTGGAGAATTCTTTATAGAGAATGAAGAGTACTTTAAATCATCCTTAGACCTCCCAGAAATCTGAAAGAAAGAACGTAAAAATCTGAATTTCTTTTCTCAGAGGTAAATACAATTTTCTCCAGCTTTTCTTCTCCTTTTCCACCAACAGAAAGGAAAACTTGTCAAAGTACAAGTGTTAGTTTTAGGACAGGAGAAAATGTAAGGGCAAGCACAGATATATCGAAAATTATCTGTAACTTCCCTTTAAATTTAATACATCCCACCCTACCTTTGTAATACTGAAACAATGTTTTATTTTTAAAAATACTTAGTTTCCATGTTCTTCCTTATAATTCAATGAATAAATAGCAACAAAAGCTACTTTTAGTTGAGTAATTATTAATTGTATTAGAAATCTTTCAGCAATAACTATCATATACTTAAATAAAAATTAAACCATGTAGTAGCATGAAAGTTAAACAATCAAATTCCATCTTCTTTAAAAATACCGCAAATATAGTATTTGCGGAATTACAGAAATTCAGTGTTCAAAGTTTATGCAGCAAATTATAGGAGGAAAACTGGTGTTGGTAATCATCTGGCGTATCCCACAACTAACGATTGCACTCCTTCCTTCTAGCACAGAAATCACAGCATCAGCAGTGGTGATGTCCAAAGCCTAGCCCTGCATAGTGTTGAAAAATTTACTTATCCAGTAATAGCATTTGGTATTTTAGTCATATAATACTAATAATGGCTGCTCCACTCCTGTGTACAGTTAGATATTTTAGTCACTTTATGAAAGAACTAATTTTGTAGATATGTGTGCTCACCTTGAATAGTAACTGTTGGTTCTTGTATTTAGCTTAGGTTACCATTACAAACTTCAGGAGGAGAAAAGAAAATAAGTCTCAAACACTTTGTTCTATCCCTTTCCGCAACAAGAAATATCAAAGTTGAGTATGCTTTAATTATATTTTGACAGTATTTCCCTTTAATTTTCCCTTAATTTAAATAAATAACCAATGATTTGTTTAGAAAGTTAATGAATAAACCAGAGAAGAATTGTCTGATTTCAATAGCTGAAAGGTACTTTAAGGGTACAGAAAACTCCTCAGACCCCTATTATAAAGCAATTTGAGAACTGCTAAGTCTCAATGTGGCTGTTGTTTTTTATTTCTTTAATATTATTTTTTTAATATTAATCTTATTATTATTAATGCCAGTGTACATAGGAAAGTTTGCTGTATTTCCTAGGTTTTGTAGTGTATATACAAGAGAAGTTATAAGGAGTAGAAAAAAACAATAAAATGCCAGCAAGAATGAGGGGAAAGCAAAATGAATATCTGGGGTTTTATAACCTAGGTACAGCACAAGGGATTACATCTTAAACGGCTATAAAATTATTAGCATCACTTGTTTTAGAAAGTGGTGCTTAGTTATGTAAATTGAAAAACTGACAGAAGGATTCTTTGGAAAAATAAGGAGTAAATTAATGACAAGCCTAGGAGCCTGAGAGATCTGAGCATCCCTCATTGCTCTCAGCCCAGCTTTGCATTATTTGTTACCTAGGTAAATTGGAAATACAGATACTACATCTGGAGGTCTTCGTTGAATTACACAACTATTTCTCAACTAAGGATGTTGAGAAAAACTGACAAATTAATATTAATGGTCTTTCAAGATATTTCAAGTTCTGTGGTAGTATTCTTTGTAATGGTATGTGATTGGTATGGTATGGTATGGTATGGTATGGTATGGTATGGTATGGTATGAATGGAGAGAACCATTTATATTTGTATAGAGTTAACAGATAATGTTTGTTCTTTATGCAAGAGTGATAAAGAAATGCAAAAGGATGTGAAAAAATGACTGATAACAACAAAGGTACTGAAAAGAAAATATATTTCAAAATATTCTAAAATTCATGCAGAAAGCAGATCATTAGGATGTATAATCTGAGATGAGTTAACCATCTGCTGTGAGCAGCATCTTGGGGATCCAGTAATTTATGAACTGATGGAAGAAGCAGTGAGAATATAGCTTGTACAGAAGTTTAGCAGAGAAATGATGAGAAAAGGACTGAGACAACTATTACTAGATGAGTGTAGCAAAGTTGGCTAACCATACTGACATTTGATCTTGCTTATTTATCTTTTTTTATCTTTATTGACTTCATTGTCTTTGTCTTTACTGTTACTGTTGTTGTTGTTGCTCATGTGGGATATCTTGGGTTTTAAGAGTACAGAAGAAAAGGACTATGTTTTCCTGTACATTTATACTTAGACCAGCATACTTGCTCCTGTGATGCAAATAAATGATTGGTAGAGTATAAAAAATGAGCAGTGATATAGTGTGCACATGATGGCTGAGTCACAGGTGATAGATGATGACTGCTGAAGTCAGCTGTTTTGGCTGATGTTATCTTTCTGTTATCTGTTCTAAAAAAATGTCTTTTCTGGATTTGAAGTAGAAACAAAAGAGCATTTGAATTTATCAAAATAATCAGGAATGCATTTTAAAATACAAGGGTCAAACTTCTGTAAGAGTATTAAGGACTAATTCTAAAAGCTTTTTGTGGCAGCTCTATCCACATCCAAAATTATTAACACAACTGAAAGTTCTAATTTTGAAGTTTCAAATGTCAAAACACTGAGACCTACAGTGCTTGATAAAAATAAGCTTAGACAGCTTCTGATAATTGTATTTCACATTATTGCTTTAGCCACTACATTGGTACTCTATCATAATGACAGACAGAATTCCATCAAAAGTTCAAAAAAGGTATGTTATTGATGTAGTTGAAGGATTGCATTGATACAACCCCTTTTTACCTCCTTCTCAAGTTCAATAAATAGCTCTTTATAAAGAATTAGTGTTTAGATCAGTTTGGAAATAAATCTGATTTAGAAGATCACTATCTGAAGAATAATTAATTCTGACTTAAGCATGAGAGCTTTGAATGTTCTGAAGCCATAAGTATTTAAGCCATATTATTTAAGCCATAATTGCATAAATTTTATTCATACAAGTTACTTTGGATGCCCCTTTTCTTTCAAAGTTTAAGTCAGAGCAGTTGGGCATTTTAAAACTGTTTAGGGATTACTCTGCATAGTGAGGAAGGAATTACATTAGATATTATATATGCGACTTTCTACTTGGGTGGCTGTATGAAGCAGGCAGGAATGGGAAGAAGTCTATTGACTCTCTTACATTAGTAGGTGGAAGCATTCCAAGTATATGAATGGTGAGTGCAACTTTGAGACCTTGTGGGAAAATGACACGTAACAGGGGGAGATTAGACACTGATCCCCAAAAGTTTTTTAAGGTTTTGTTAAATTGTATTTTATATATATGTACATACATACATCCTTAAACTTATTTATGCAGTCAGTAGACTATTACCAGTATCCTTGAATCTGCGTATTGTCACGAGTGTATATAATAAAGTGCATTACTTTAGAAAAAATGTTTCCAGAAACTTTAATTTTGAGACATAAGGGATCTTGTCTAAGTGTTGCTGCTTGTAAGGACAATCACCCTCTGATCTAGCAAGCTGTTATTAAGGATCTGTTTTCCAGTAGGGATCTGTTTTCCAGTGATGCTGTTAGTTCACCTAACAAGCTGGGCAGATTGTTAAGGGTCTGAGGAGGTCCCCCTCCTCCTTAACTGGAGTGTGGCAGGTGGGTCGGCACAAGGGTCCTGCCTCCCTCTCTCTTTCCAAGGAAAATGAATTGTTACTGGCAGGCTGGACAAGACTGAAAAGAGTTCAAGGTGATCCCCCTGTCTCTATATTTTGGCCTTTTTCATGACAGTCCTACAAAGATATAACAGACCTCCAGATAGTCTTTCACCACATTTTGCATTGGAAAACCAGCTTACATAGGCATTCATCAATGGCTGTAAGGAATGAGGACAATACAAATGACCCAGTTGCTCCTTATCCATATGTCAGGCTTTGTTAACAATTAGTTACAGAGACATGTGTTCATGGTGTTTATTTTTATAAATTCACGTAGGATGTTACAGTACTTAAAATATATATGCACCATCTTATGAAAAAATAGTATTTTTAAGCCACTTCAGCTTTTAAAATGTAAACATTCCCCGCTGTTTTCAATTTAGGTAACTCCCACACCTTAGAGCCATTCTCAGAGAATGCTGCATGAGAGTTTCATTCTTTCTACCTGTCCTCTGCTACTCCCATACTACCTATGAGTTTGTGGATTTATCAAAAAACGTATCTTTCCTTTTACAACCCAAACAAAATGACTAAATGAAATAGGCTGATTCAAAAAAGAAAACGAACAACAAAACAAACACAACAATAAAACAAATCCCCAAGATGCACTTCATATATTATGAGATATTTAACTCAATGACATTATTTTAGTGAAATATCCTACCATTAGATAGAACTAGTTAAAACTGAAGATGAATCCCATTTTTCAAGAGGCAACAGGTAGCAGAGAACCTTGCAAAACAAAAGTATGCAATTAAAATAACCACTCTACACTAGAACATACATTTTGTGTAAAACATCTTTCTCTTTCAGGCTGAAATAGGCATTTATCATGTTGAGTAACAGCAATGAAAATAGAACAGCATTCATCCATGTCTCAAAAATAACATATCCCACTGATTGTTAATGTATCCATCCAACCTGGTCTTGAACACACCCAGTGATGGAGCATCCACAGCTTCCCTGGGCAACCTGTTCCAGTGTCTCGCCACCCTCACAGTGAAGAACTTCTCCCTTAAATCTAATCTAAATCTACTCTTTTCAAGTTTGAAGCCATTACCCCCCCTCTTATCACTATAAGCCCATGTAAAAAGTCCCTTGTAAAAAGTGTACGACCTTGACCTTCAACAGAATTTTTTGTCAGTTTCTAGCTAGGAGGTAGGTCTAAAACATTATGAAGAAATTATAGGCAACCTTAGAATTAAGAGGAAGTCTTTGGAAGTTAAGTTTTTGTACTCCTTGTCTCACAGTGAGGAATAGTGTGAAAAGAAAACATGAAGAGAGTAAGTCGCTTGAAAACTGCAGCCCGATACATAAAGTCATCCACAGTCAACTATCTCTTTTAATTGCATTTTAAGAGAACAGCTTTACTTGCCACTCATCATTGTGTATGAATCCTAATGATATTTGCTGGCATATATCACTTATTGTCTCTCGATACATGCCATTAAGTTTCTCTAGTGCTGTTGTTGTCCAGTGGTCACGTGAATTTGGCTATGAACAATGTTACCCTTCTGTGTACCCGTGCCCTTGTATGACTGGTGGCTAATCATTCACACTGTTGCTAATATAATGCAGTGACTGCAAATATGCTTTCACCATTACCGTGTCCTGTATTGCAAATCTCCTCAGTCAAAACAAGTACAGTTAATGTGGAACCTTGGCTAAAAGTTAGAAGACAACACTGAAATTAGCAGTTCCATGATTTCATGTTATTTTTGTCTGTGGATGATATATATATGTTTTGGGGTTTTTTTAAAGCCAGAATATATGTGAAGCAATAACAAAGGGGTGGAAAAATCTAATAAATAAGGTTGGATAAACCCAACTTTTTTTTTTTCTTTCTTTCCTTTTTTTTTTTTTTTAAATAAAATATGAGGCCACTAACTAAGCCTCACACACTTTTATGTATGAATTGCAAATTAAAGTCCTTATTCTGAATAATTGAAAAATTTATATCTAGACTTTTCATAGTTAAGCCTATAGTGTAAAAAAAGCATGAGACATAATTTCAAAGCTGAAAAGTGTGCTTTCAAAGCCAATATAAGTTGTTCAAAGTTTCAGATGAACACTCTGAAACAAATCCATTTGTTTGAAACAAACAAAAATAATGCCAGAAAATCCAGCCTATTCTGAGTAGACAGCAACGAAATTTCTTTAAGACTTGTGCTGAAACTAAAGAAATATTACTAGCCAGTTGCCCTGTGCTCATAAAACCAGGTAAATTAATTCTGCAATATTTTACAGCAAGTCAGAATGACTTCTGTAGATACCTGTGGATTCCAAATGTGGACTTTTCCACAGTTTAGGGTTTAAGTATGATGATCAAAAACAGTATCACAGGACACACCAGGTCTTCCCTGATCATTAGTGAATATTTTGCAGACTATAGCTTGAGAGAAAATGACACCTAGGAAAACCACATTTGGACATTCAGTTCAACTGAATGCAGACAGACAGTGAATAACAAAGGATGTAATAGTACAGTAAATTTTTAATCGTAAACTACTGCACTTTTCACGAATAGGTGAATTTCTCCACTAGTGTTTGATTTTTAAGAAAGAAACTTCTAAAGGACAAAATGGTAGCTTTTGAAGGAAAATAGTTACAGCATCCATACACACCAGTGCATATAACTACTTCACAGGGAAGAAGAAAATGAACTTGCCCACTTAAAAGGTCTAGAGAATAAAATTTGTAAAACATGACTATATGTTACTGATCCAAAATAGATTCAAGTGTGTAGATCTTTTTCAGGTCTCCTGGGGTGGAAAATGTATTTTTGTCTTCAACTAAAATATTCATAATAACTTTTGTGATATGAATATTTAATGAAAAAATATTTCAAATGTTATTAATAATGTTCTGTGATATAAACAGAAGGTGTATCTATTCTCGTGTGACCTAAGGAGAAAAAGACAGCAGATTCTAGCACTTCCATTTGTCTAAGGACCACTTAAAGTCATTTAACAAAATTGTGCAAAAGTAATTATTCCCATTTTGCAAATTGAGATGTTACAGAACAGAAGGATGGAATAAATAACTAGCAAGATCTAGGATAAAACAAACAACCTTATTACCAGAAAACCTTCAGCAAAAGACTCCCCCTCTGTGCTCACATTCTGGAGAGTTTTGATATCTCACAATTTCCATGAAATATTTTTATCTCTGTATTGTTTTGAAAATATCTCAAAAATTTAAGCTTCATCTTTTATGTCCTATTCACAATGTTAGTGCTATCCCAGCTGTCAAAATTGAGTAATTTAAGAAAATTATGTAAACAGAACTTATACAATGATCTTATACTTAAAAAGGTATATTTTGACTGTATTCATAAATTTACTCAGTGAGCAATATCTTGCTTTGACAACTCATTTGCAAAAAGCATTGCTGTTGTTCAAGGCACAATAATTTTCGTACTGTCCCTAATCTGATTCCTGCTATATACTCAGATGTGTCTTGTTTGTATTAAGTGATATTTTAAATCCAATTTTTTATTGTCTCAAGTGGCACAGGCTAAAATTCAGTTGCTATTGACTTGTGACCTAGCATTTAGGCTAGATTAGGATATTTGCATAGGGTGCTTAGGGTCAGCCGTATATAACCAAGCAGTTCAGCTTGACATTGTGAATTTTTGTTGAAATAAAGCCTCTAGAAATATGTTTTATGAATGTTTGCAATCGCATTTTCAAAAGCTGGTAAATGTTTTAAATCAAAATGATGTTTTGATATCTAGCTAATTGTAACTAAAATAGCTTAAAAGCTAACTTTGTGTTTGGTAGACTGAATATATTTTAATTCAGAACTTTTTTCAAGAAAATACGTATATAAAAAAAGGAAGTTCATAAATATTTCTTACTAAGGCTATAGGAACTAAGCTATACTGTGCAGCTAATATAATAAATCTACTGCTTCATAAAAAATCAGTGCTACTTAAATGTTTTTAACTTGGCTGCTTTTTGTCAAGATCAGCTAATCTCAGAGACAAATCCAAAAGAAGATAGCTCAGAAGCCGTTAGTGAAGACATACCTTTAGAGATTATTATCCTGCAAATTCCTTGCAGATCTTGTTGCTCCTTCTTAATGGACAGTAGATTTGATCATATGGTTGTTCTCAGATTCAGTATTTGTATACGTGTGAAAGATCTGCACGTTTGCTTGTAGTCTGCAGTCTACTAAACAGTAAACTACATAAGGTAGTTAGTACTATGTACTACTGTGGTACTATTTAAGGACATGTTACTCTTGCTGAAGGACGTTTATAACCAGGGGAAAATGGTATACCTTCCCTAAGCAATTTGAGCATCTTTTACTCCCAGGAACCTTAGGCCTAGATCAGCTAGAAAAATATCATTATGGCTTCCACATATACTTAACCAGAAAAAGATCCACTGTAATTATGTGCAGGCTTCACTCTAGAAGTTCCAGTAGGCAATTATTTTACAGTGATTTTACTAAATGACATGTGGCTAATAAACAATTACTCTTAATCATTTTATATTTCATTACAGTAGTAAAAGGAGCACTATGCTAAAAATAAGACAACAGAAGCAATTTGGGGGCAATCCTATGAGTACTAAAAGAAATTATTTTCTACAAGTAAGTAGATAAGAAGAAACTTAAACAAGCAACTTGAGATCTCACTGCCTGCAGGCCTTGGAATGCGACTTAATCACTGGATTTGTTTTGTCTATTCCACAAATACCACCTCAGTAGTAATTGTGCTGTAATAAGCGTTTACATTTTGTTTTACTTAGTCTTTGCATTGCAAAATCTCATAGAGCCTTTGAGGACTGATTTTTACGTACAATAAAAATTTAACATTCCATTAGCAAATCAATAAAAGCAGAAGATGTTTGTTTTACTGGTCTTTATCATTAGATGAAAACTGAAAAATAGCTGGTCATCAGTGCAAAAAAAAATGAATGTTCATGGTGCAGAAAATCCAATAACTTTGGTGATACCTTTGTGAAATTGTATGTCCTGTAGGAGCTGTGGTTCGATGAATCATATATTTACATACTTTTTCATACTTCTGTTTCATTTCTCCCTTCAACAGCAAATTTTCATGTTGTAATGCCACAAGCTGATCTCAC
The DNA here is from genome assembly GCA_032159205.1 of Eurystomus glaucurus suahelicus. NCBI lineage: Eukaryota > Metazoa > Chordata > Aves > Coraciiformes > Coraciidae > Eurystomus > Eurystomus glaucurus. Next base: position 27,264 of record JAVFHW010075399.1, on the reverse strand, counting down.
AACTGTTGGCGTTCCTGCTCATGATATGGTTTCATTTCCTCCCTAGCTTTCAAAACCTCTGTTTTTTCATCCGAACTTCATGTTTCTTTATTCGAACACCCCTGTTGTGGCCTTATGGCCCTTTGCTCAAGCTGACAACATAACTCACCAATCTCCTGTCATAATCTATTATTTTCCTCCCGCATTTCATCATTCTCTCTAGAGTTCCTTTCCACCTGCCTCACCAAAGGTAAAGTTGTTTGCATGGGTATCCCTTCCTTTATTCTATCTATTTCCTCCCATACCTGTGCAAGCTCTGAACTTGATGGCTTCTCCTCTAAAGTCTTATATAATGATATTACCTCTTTTTGTATTTGTTTCATAGCCTTATGTACCGATATCTGGTCGGCTTTTAAAGCATTAACTTTTTTCTGAATTTGTTTAAATGTTATGTAGTGGTTATGTACCACTTCAAAATCTTGGTGTATTTTATCAATTGCACGGAACATGATGCATTCAAAAATCTTATCATTGTTTTGTTTACGCTCTCCTATACTTTTTCGCACACAACTATCATCACTTATAGAAGAGGGTGCGGTTCTTGTACCATCTATCGTCACATCCAACATAGCATCACTGCCCTCGACGGGTTCCGAGTTCATTTTTTTCTATGCGCACGAGCGTAAACTACGCCCCTTAAAGCCACGCCCTGATCCTGCCGACTACACCAGATGTCGCGATCTGCCCACACAGGGTCACGGGTTCGCCCACAAGGGATGTGGTCCCCCCCACCAGGGCCCCAGACCACTCCCCAAATGGAATCAAGGGCGAAGCACTTCCCTCCAAATCCACAACCAATTATAGGAACCACACACACCCCCCTTATGGAAATATATGTTTATTTATACTAAGCAAAATCTATTCTATGAAGCACCCTTATATTCTACAATCTATGTCTTATCCAAATACCGCAATACCGTTATCACAGTCTATGGAGTCTATGCCTTAACAACACGATAATTAAAAGATCTTTCAACGTTTAATAATCACTAGAGAATTCACCCAGGAAAGGAATAGGAAAACCAAGAGTTTGAGGGGTAGAAATAAGGGTCTTATTAGAGAGAAAGGTCCCTATCGCTATA
>JAVFHW010075399.1:0-25743 GCA_032159205.1 Eurystomus glaucurus suahelicus | reverse complement strand
GGTGGTTCCCTGGCAGCCTTCCCTTTCTTTTCTTCCCCCCTCCTGTTGTCTCTTTAAGGCAGTTTATAGAAGTTCGTTTGAAAGCAGATAACAGTCAAGGTCACCTGCCTCTTTCAGAAAAGGCAGCTATTTCTTCTTTGAATCCAGTGAAAATTCCTGACTGGAGTAAAGTCAGGACAGAAATGCCTCTCCCCAGGTGTCTCTGGGCAAGTTTACCCCCCTGTACCTCCACTGTACAAGCTTCTTGTTCCCGGTGCGTGACTGGTGGGGGTGGGGGGGAGGGGTGGAATTAGAGAATTGGACTCACGGCTTGCTACGCAGGTAGGAGTAGTTCGTCTAGATTTTCCATATATATCAGACGGTGGAAGAATCACTGCCCAATCCCAGCTATCAGCCTGGTCTTCGGCCAGCTCCCAGTGGGGAAGGGAACTGCTCTCTCTCGGTGGTGGTGCAGGCGGAAAAAGGGAAGCGGAGGGGCCCTCCTCCTGCTTTTATACTGTCCGTTGTCTTCAGCTTCTAGAAGAATCCAGGCACTTCTCGGCCGTTCCCGGCCATCCTAGCAGCTGCAAAAACTCATGGGAGCCACAAAGCATTTCTGGGAAAGGAAATTCACTGTCTCAATGAGACATAAATCTCTGTTCACTACAATTGAACTAGGCTATTTTCTTTGGACAGTATTAAATTTGTGGCTTTATTATGGTATATTGTCTCAGAAAGCTTCTTTGGAAAGGTAGCGTAATTCATAATGAAGAACAGGTGCCTGAACTACCTCTTCCCCAAAAATGCTATCATGACTCAAGAAGAAAAGGTTTGCATTAACAGAGTCAAAATAAAATGTTTTCGTTTATATTGCAAATGAGACTTTAGGAGGCAAACAAGTAACATCACAAATTGGAAACTGCAAACTTGCTGAGGGTGCATTCAATCCCACTGTCTGTATCATTGATGAAGCTATTAAACAGCACTGTCCCAGTATGGACCCCTGAGGTACACCACTTGTCACACTTCTCTATCTGGACATCAATCCATTGACCACTACCCTCTGGATGCAACCATCCAGCCAATTCCTTATCCACCAAATAGTCAACCCATGGAATCCATATCTCTCCAATTTAGACACAAGGATGTTGTGGGGGACCATGTCAAAGGCCTTGCAGAAGTCCAGATAGAAAACATCTGTAGCTCTTCCTGTGTTCACTGATGTAGTCATTCCATTGCAGAAGGCCACTAGTTGGTCAGGCAGGACTTAGTAAAGCCATGCTGGCTGTCTTGAATTACTTCCCTGTCGTCCATGTGCCTTATCAGAGCTTCTAAGAGGATGTGTTCCATGATCTTGCCAGACAGATGTGAGGCTGACAGGTCGGTAGCTCCCAGAGTACTTCTTTCTACCCTTTTTAAAAATGGGTGTAATATTTCCCTTCTTCCAGCCTCAAGGGACTTCAGCTGACCGCCATGACTTCTCAAATGTCACAGAGAGTGACCTGACAACTACATCAGCCAATTCCCTCAGGACTATAGGGTGCATCTCTTCAGGTCCCATAGATTTATGTATCTTCAGGTTCCTCCGGTGGTCATGAACCTCGTCTTCACTTTGTCCCCCTGGTCCCCATCTTGTGGTCCTTCAACCCAGGAGGTGTGAGGAGAGAGGTTGCCAGTGAAGAGTGAGGCAAAAAGGTTATTGAGAACTTCAGCTTGCTCCTCATCTGTTGTTACTAGTTTACCATTCTTGCTCATCAGAGGGGTACACTTTCTTTAACCTTCCTTTTCTGGTTAACATAACTGTAGAATCCTTTCTTGTTATTCTTTGCATGCCTCGCCAAGTTCACCTCCATCTGTGCCCTGGCCTTCCTGACCTCATCCCTACACAACTGGGCAGCGTCCCTATACTCTCCTCAGGATACCTGTTCCTGGTTGAACTGCCTGTGCAGTTCCTTCTTGCCTTTTAGCTTGACCAGTAGGTCTCAACTCAGCCATGCTGCGCTGTTCCCTTCCTTGCTTGAGGCGCCCTCTGTTCCCGCCAGAAGGGAATCACTGACAAAAATTACCTTCCTTTTTCTCTTAACAGAAGCAGTCCTAATGAGTGGTGCTGGCTGACTCCCCCTAGGCATCACCCCAGATGGACCTTCATATACATCCTCATTTGCCCACCTCTCAAGTTCCAGAGCCCCATACCTGTTGTGAAGGGGCAACTGGGTAGATGAGGGAGGCCAGGAGGTGATTTGCCTGCTTCCCCCAAGTAGGGACCTGTATCCATTCCCCTCCATCTCTTGGGTCCCTTCCTTCTGCCTAGTGGCAAGAGGGGAGGGGATCCTCTGCTTCTTGTGGAACCTTTACTTGCTGCCTTTGCTTCAGGGTGTAACTGCACCAAACTATCTCCCTCTCTGTCTCCCTGATGTTCCTTAACCTCTCTACTTTAAGCTCTGCCACTTGGCTGAGCAGATCATTCACATGGTCACATCGCACACATGGGTTGTCTCTACTGCCCTGCAGTCCAAGGGACAGGCTCAGACACTCCCTGCAGCCAGAGGCTGCACAGCTGCATGTTTGCAGAGGAGGCCTATTTGGGTCACCACATTGCTTCTGGCAATGGCTTTCATCCGAGTGGTAACCATAGCTACATTCTGTTCTGGAAGGGTGATGGCCACTAGCTGAGCCTGCCTCTTGAGCAAGGAGGGGACTAGTTACCACCAATGGAACTTGCCCCTTGCACTGGGAGCTCTCAGTGCCCTGCCTGCTTGCCCTTCGGTGCAAACTGCCACCCCAAGCCCAGGTGAACCCTCAGTACAAGAAAGACATGGATCTTCTTTACTGAGTCCAGAGAAGGGCCACAGAAATGATCAGACAGATGGAGCACCACTTCTGGATGGCCTGGATCAAGCATTGCCTGGACAGACAGGCCCAAAGAGTGGTCAGTGGAGTTAAATCCAGCTGGCAGCTGGTCACAAGTGTTTTTCCTTAGGGCTCAGTGTTGGGACCATTTCTGTTTAACATCTTTATTGATGATCTTGAAAAGGACATAGAGTGTATCATCAGTAAGTTTGCAGATGACACCAAGTTAAGTGGGAGCATTGATCTGCATGAGGATAGGGAGGCTCTACAAAGAGACTTGGATAGATTGGTTCAATGGACCAATGTTGACAGTATGAGCTTCAACAAAGCCAAGTGCCAGGTCCTGCACTTGGGCCACAACAAACCCAGGCAGTGCTACAGGCTTGGGGAAGTGTTTCTGGAAAGCTGTCTGGCCGAAGAGGACCTGGGGGTTCTAATATGACAAGCGGCTGAATATGAGCCAGTAGGGTTGATGGTTGGACTTGATGATCCCAAGGGTCTTTTCCAACCTGAATGATTCTATTATTCTACAATTCTCTGCTATGAAGAAACTCTGAGAGTGTTGTGGTCGTTCAGCCTGTAGAAGAGAAGACTCAGCAAAGACCGGATTCTGGCTTATAAGAAAGATGGAGACAGACTTTTTAGCAGGGCAACAGGACAAGGGGAAATGATTTTAAACTAAAAGAGGGTAGATTTAGACTAGATATAAGAAGAATTTTTTTATGCTAAGGGTGGTGAAACTGAAAGAGGTTGTCCAGAGAGGTGTTAGATGTCCCATCCTTGAAAACACTCAAGGTAAGGTTGAATGGATCTCTGAACAACCTGATCTAGTTAATGTCCCTGTTCACAGGTGAGGGATTGGACTAGCTGACCTTTAAATGCCCCTTCCAACCCAGACTGTTCTATGATTCTATCATAATCCTCATTTTAAAATTATCTACGCTTTGTTTATATTGCTTTTGGATACTTAAGAAGAAAGCTACTGTTATAGCAAAAGTAAATTTGTAATTTTATATAGAATGTGTAGAAAATTGAACACCAAAATACCATAATGACTGAAACAAAAAATGAAACAATTATCTGAGTTCAATGACGCTGACAGAAACTTAAAAAAATCCTTGTCCTCATCTGGCCTTGTTAGACCATATATATCAAGCTGAGGCTGCGGATTGCTTTATTTTCTGTTTTCAAAAAGGATAGCCTTTTATAAGCAAAAGACTTCTTACAGTGGATAATTAAAAGGACTGCATAAAAGAAGCTTAATGAAAAATGGAAGGTCTAGAGAATCACATTATAGAACTGTGTTTTAACATTAGTCCAAGAGAGCATGTCTTACTTTTCTTCATGTATCAATGACCACATTTAGTGTCTCTCTGCTGTTTAAATTGTCATTAGGAATGTTGAATGAATGTACAAATGAAAGACATTTAAGACACAAAGGAACTTTTTACTGAGATATTAAAATATTTGTTAGAATACTAAATTCGTATTTTATGTATAGAATATATTGCTTTTTTACTATAAATTGTAACTTGTTTACATATGACATTTAAGTGACTCTTTGGAAAAAAATAGGGTTTTTTACAGGTTTAATAGAGATATACATAAATTTTACTTCTTGATTCATGCAATAATGGAATAAAAAGGTGACTCATGGACTACTTCTTTTAGGAGAAATAAAAGAGCTATGTATTTGAAATAAAATGAGATTGGAATTTAAATAGAGCCAAAAAAATGATTCAGTGCAAGTCAGGTGAAGATCAAGGATGGCAAAGTAAAAAAGAATAAGTTGTTATGTCTAAATTGAACATAACTTAGGTCTAGGAAAAATATGCCAAAATCAAATGAGACAACATTATAACAAATGTCCTTGCAGTCAAACAGTACTTATGTTGTTCCTTTGTTAAAGTTTCACTTTTGTCCTGCTGTTTTTTCTATAGCATGTTACATGCAAATTACAACCCAGCCTCAAGGGCAGTATGCCTAGGCCAAACACAGGTCTTATGTGTTTATTGCCTTTTAATGATAACAAAACAATACTGAGGTAGTGTCTAAAGATACAATTGATCAGTTCAGTGTGTTTGATTCTGAAGCTGTTTTACTCATGCGACGAGTAGTTTTTGTTGCAGTCTGGACAGTAGCATTATGTTACTGGCTGTGGACAACTTATTGCTAATATCCAATGATAGCAATATTAATGGCAGTTTTCAAACTTGCTTACTTACATCTAGTCTGTTCTGAGCAGGAAGCACAACAAATGAGAGCTGAAATAGTCAATAAAGGTAAAATGACCCATTAGTAACTATTTTGTATTCCCAAATCTCAGCATTAGCTTTTCTTGGAATAAAAATTAAGAGTTTTAATACATACAGGAGATTCTAAAAATCTTTCAAAACATTCTAAAAATGTTTTTATTAGTCTATATTCAAAAAATAACAGAAGGACTGTATGTTTAACTTTTGCTACCGAACAGAATTTACAACTTCATCTGTCACCTAAACTTCTGTAAAGTCTGCAGAGAACTTAAGAATAGCATACAAAATCACCAGTTACCAAAAGAAATAACTAAGCCAGCCAGTAGATATGCTATGTGCTTAAATTCAGTAAAGAAGCAATTTTCTAGCTGTAGCCTTCCAGTTGACTTCAAGTATAAGAAGTGAAACTTCATCACAGATTGTCTTTTAAAACACCATGGTGCTTATTTATGAGTTTGCATGAATCCTAGCGGAATGTTACTATCTGCCTGTATATCTGCTGTGCATCTTCTTAACTGCACACTGGAAGAAGAAATAGAGAAAAATCCTTTTTTTTCTGTATTTGTCCATAAGGTAGAAATACAAATCTATGTGTCAAGGGACAAGTGCTTACACTTACTGCTAATGATGGAAGGAATAAGGAGATACTGAAGTTTAGTTTAATAATTAAGTGGCTTTTTGGGCACATCTCTGTTTTTCTTCTATACTTGTAAAGGAGTTTTATAAAAAATTAACTCCTACTTTGGTTAGATACATAACCTTTGGATTGTCCAAATAATTTTTAAACTAGAAATGACAATAAACCCAAACAGATGAGTGCCCTTATCATTACTGTGTTCATAGATATGTAATTATATCATTCAAAAGCAGCTTAAATACATCACAGAAAGTGTTCTCATATTTACTGATGAGACACACTCCTGAGAGGTAAGAGTTTGTTCAAGCATCTGTGGGAAAGGCAGTATTTTTAACTTATCTCCTACATCCCACATACTCCTACTTAGCAGAAAGGCGGTTGGGCCCAGTACTCATTCTCATTGTGGCTTTCCAAAGCTCAAAGGAGCAGGCATTCAGAGAGAAGGCTTAGTATCCTGTGAGCTTGAGATGAGCACGAGAAATATCTGTTTTATGACTCTCAAAGGACCTTACAGAGGGGCAGGTATCTAATTCTTTGGTGTTGTCAAATCAAGATGTTTTGGGGATTCTGATGGCCAAAACTTACCCAGTGATTTGAGGTTTTGGGCATGCATACTAGGGCCATGCCATCTAACTGCTCCTTTATGACCATAAAGCATACAGGCATTCTATTTCACTCTATATTATTTTTTTTTAAAATGTGAAATACACAGAATTACTAAATAAAAGCTGTAGACTTCCATTTGAATGATACTTTTTTCAGAAGTTTAGCAGAGATTCTTCCCATTTCCTGAGCTGGGAAATCAAGACAAGTAAGTAATCCCAGTCACTGAGCATCAGAAGTGTATCTTGTTTAGGACTGAAAAAGCACCTGCTTGTGTAAGGAACCGTGATAAACTCTGGTATTTTATATAAAATAAACTGCGAGATAAAACAAGTACTACATAACTAATCTATAATTTTAACAGAGATGAGAAATATCAGATGTAGAAAGAGATGCTAATATCTGCTATTTACTTTTTCTCAAAGGCTTTGTGACTGATTTTCCTGAATGGGGAAAAATAAGTTGCTTGTGAAATACTTAGCATATCTGCCAGCCTTTAAGACTTGAAGAGCTGCCACAGCTGCTAAAAGCATTTTCTGTCTCATCAAAGTACTGACAATTTTCTTGATAGTCTAGTTTTTATTCAAGAATGCTTTACCTCTGAACAAGGTGACACCTCTCATGGTGGCACCACACTTGAAATTTTATCCTCTCCCATCAGTCATAAGCAGTCAGTGATCTGTTCGATATTGACAATTTCGTGATGTTAAAACTAATTTGAAAGTCTGGGACATAAAATTCCTTTATGTCTGAGTTCACCACATAATTGCCTTATGAATCAAAAATGCCGTGAGAAAAATTCTGAAAGGTAACTGTAAAAACATACCAGTTACACACAAAGCAGAGTCTGGAAGATTCCTGTTTAATAGTAATAGGTTAAAAGCAAAGGAGATAATTGTTATTACTAGAGGGTAATGGAAGTTAATAGCCTTTTTTTACAAAAGTTCATTGGAGACTGAAACTCCTAAATTAGGTCCTATTGATTCCTTGTCTTCATCAGGACATTGTTGGAGCAGGTAGGATCAGTAGCAATTATGTCTAGGCTAAGTTCCTTCACCAATTCTTTCCCTGTCAGTCTTAATTAATGAAAGAAAGGTGAATGGCTGTAAAATTATCAGTGATCATTTTACATATTTCATTTAATTGCTTGTGGTGTGAAGAAATTTGATAGTTCCAAGTTTTATGGATATGTTTCTTAGAGACCCCATAGCAACTAATCCTGCTGTTATTCCAGATACCATGCAATTACTTTCAATTTTTTTTTTTTAGTTTTGCTGAATGCTCTGCCCTGCGATAGTCAAGCAATCGGTTCTTCTAAAGGATAAAGGTTCTTCTTTGCTTGAATTTTTGAAGGGTATGTTTGTGTTCTCATTCTAAAAGCCTTGGTGACATTTCTGACCAGGTCAGTCCTCTGAAACTAATATAGCTGCTGAGGTCACATGCTTTCCAAGTCTCTTTCTAACATGTCACATTCTGTGCAGTAAGAGAAATCACCTTTTGTCCAGCTGCTACATGCAGGCAGACTTTATTACTGGATGAACACCTCTGTTACCAGTCAAATAGAGCTTAAATACAGTCAAAACAGCTTAGTATTACACTATTCATCTGATAAAATTTCTACTCTTTTCTCATATCTATGAATCTGAAGTACAGAAGATAACTACCCAAGGGAAGGGGTACCATACCCAATAACTAAAACTGCTGAAAGGAACAATAAACTAAATACATTAAAATTATTTTTTTTTCTCATGTTCAGTAGGGCCGTACCCTACAATCTACATGTTATATTATATTAGATTCTGGATCAGTAATGGCTACAGAAGGACTTCATTTCGACATCATCCTCAAAGGCAGGAACAAACCCACTTTTCATGCACAGCTGTTAAATACCCTTCTGTAAGTTCAGAATTCCAGCAAACCACTTGCTAGAAAGACCAGTCAGGAAATTTCTGATCATTTTGCAAATGAAGCTAATGTCAAATTAATCAAGTCTTTTTCTTCCATGGAGTTCATCTCCTAGATAATTGTTCCTGAGAGCCTTGTGTCTAACAGGATACTAATAGAAGGAACAGGAGCTGACAGAAGTGCAGAGTTTTCAGACAAAAGTAAAAAAATAAAAAGCAAGAAGACTGTATTTTCCTATAAGGAAAGCCTATATTTCTTCAAGCACAAGATAGAAAAGATTTATGATGCTGGACTATATCTGTATAGGTGCTACTCACCTATATACCTAGACAGTAGAGCAACACACTTTGCAGGCTCACTCAGATTTCAATTCAGTCAGTGAGAACCTGGTTTAATTTAATTTAATTAATTTCTCGGGTATATACATGTTAAGCATGCTTAGTGTTCCACTGAATTTACTATAACTACTGAAGCCCTGTGCTCCATGCCTAGGTATTTAGTCACACACATTGCTAAATTCATTCTTTACTGAAAAAAAAAAAAACGTTCTTACACATGATTTTCCCTCCCAGATAATTATTAGCCTTTTAGTGATCTCCTAAGGTACACAAAATTAATTAGGGAAAATACAGTAGCTAGCTGGAGTAGTAGTGCTTACTAGCTGGTACAAAGAATGTGGAAAATAAATCCTTTGTGCCCACGTACTCAAAATACTTAACATCCATAACTACTTTCTAGTTTGAGAGGAGCTAGGACTCTAAATACCTTTAAGACACTAGTTTTTAGTCGTTGTACTTCAAAGGAAAATAAAATTTGCAATAACTGATACTTTCAGCAGCTCTAAAATGCCTTTATATAACATTTACAAGACAATCCAGTTTTAATCACAATAAAACACGAATCCTTATTGATTATTTCAATTAACATATTATTTGCTGGGGTTACCAAACAACTAATAAAGCTAGGAATATATCTGAAGTGTTTGCAGATATACATTACTAATCTGTGACTTACATTTCATAGAATCATAGAATCATAAAATGTTAGGCATTGGAAGGGACCTCTGATGATCATCAAGTCCAATCTCCCTGCCAGAGCAGGACCATAGAATCTAGGACAGGTTACACTGGAACGCACCCAGACAGGTCTTGAAAGTCTCCAGAGAAGGAGATCCCACAACCTCCCTGGGGAGCCCCTTCCAGTGCTCTGTAACCATCACAGTAAAGAAGTTCCTCCTCATGTTAAGGTGGAACTTCCTGTGCTCTAGCTTATATTCATTGCCTCTTGTCCTATCGCAGGGCACAAGTGAAAAGAGGTTGCCCCTTTCTTCTTGACACCCAGCCCTCATGTGTTTATACACATTAATTCGATCCCCTCTCAGTCTTCTCTTCTCCAGACTACAAAGCCTCTCAACCTTTCCTCATAAGGCAGGTGTTCCAGTCCCTTAATCATCCTCGTAGCCCTCCACTGGACTCTCTCAAGTAGATCTCTGTCCCTCTTGAGCCAGGGAGCCCAGAACTGAATGCAATACACCAGGTGAGGTCTCACTGGGGCAGAGTAGAGGGGAGGAGGAGCTCCCTTGATCTGCTGGACACACTCTTCTTCACGCGCCCCAGGATCCCATTGGCTTTCTTGGCCACAAGGGCACGTTGCTGTCCCATGGATAACTTATTGTCCACCAGGACCCCAAGGTCCCTCTCCACAGAGATGCTCTCTAGCAGATCACCTCCCAGTCTGTACTGGTGCATTTTATTACTCCTTTCCAGGTGCAGGACTCTGCACTTATTCTTGTTGAATCTCATTAGATTCCTCTTTGCCCAGCTCTCCAGTCTCTCCAAATCCTGCTGAATGGCCACACAGCCTTCAGGTTTATCAGCCAAACCTCCCAGTTTTGTATCATCAGCAAACTTGCTGACAAGACACTTTGTCCCTACATCGAGGTTGTTGATGAAGATGTTGAACAGGACTGGACCCATCACTGATCCTTGGGGGAATCCACTAGTTACAGGTCTCCAGCTGGACTTGGCACCATAGATCACCACTCTTTGGATTCTATCATGTAGCCAGTTCTCAATCCATCTCACTGTCTGTTCTTCTACCTCACACTTCCTGAGCTTGCTCACGATGATGTTATGGGACACTGTGTCAAACGGCTTGCTAAGGTCAAGGTAGATTACATCCACTGGTCTCCCTGCATCTACCCATTGAGTTACGACATTGTAGAATGCTATCAGATTAGTCAAGCATGATTTCCCCTTGGTAAATCCATGCTGACTACTCCTGATAACCTTCTTGTCTTCCATGCACTTAGAGATGACCTCCAGAATGAGCCACTCCATCATTTTTCCAGGGATGGAGGTGAGGCTGACTGGTCTGTCGTTTGCTGCATCTTCCTTCTTGCCTTTTTTGAAGACTGGAGTGACACTGGCTTTCCTCCAGTCCTCAGGCACCTCTCCCGTTTGCCACAGTCTTGCAAAAATGATGGAGAGTGGTAAAGCAACAACATCAGCCAGTTCTCTCAACAGTCTTGGGTGCATCTCATCAGGGCCCATGTGTATTCAATTTTCGTAACTGATCCCTAACCCAGTCTTCACTGACTAGTGGAGAGTCTTCCCTCCTCCAGGCTTCCTCTCTTACATCCAGGGTCTGGAATTCACAAGGGCTGGTCTTCGGATTAAAGACCTAAGCAAAGAAGGTATTCAGCAACTCTGCCTTCTCTTCATCCTTGGTTATCAGGGCTGCCACCTCATTCAGCAGAGGGCCCACACTTTCCCTGTTCTTCCTTTTGCTACTGATATCTTTGAAGAAGCCCTTTTTGTTCCCTTTTACTTTCTTTGCCAGTTTTAGTTCTAAGAGGGCTTTGGCCTTTCTTGTTGCCTTCCTACACATCCTGACAACTTCCCTATAGTGACATAAACTGAGTAGCGATCTTGATTTGACATTTTGGATTGTTAAGTTTCCTAGAGATGAAATTTGTCTGTGACATTTTAAGAAAAAATCTGTGCAATAAACATACTACTAGAACAGATTAACCACTAGTCACAGTTCTGATAGTGACAGGTCTTGCGTCTGCTTTTCCGTGTTATTGGCAGTGAGTTAACAATCAGTAATCATTGGAAATAGTTCATTAAAAAGTTGCAATGTATGCTTTACAATGAGTTTGATAAATTTTTTTTCTCAAATGGTTAACTCACATTTAAGATGACACAGCAAGAATGAGATCGAAAGACTTAGAATACATATGGATGTAGATTTCTACATTTCTTCTCCCAGTTATTCTCTGCTCACTGACATCTTAACTTAGTACGTAATTCCCTTTTGGACGTGCAAGTGCCTGTGAACATCAGTTCTTTTTGTACCAGAACTGCTCTTCAGGGTCCTTAAACTTGGCAAAACAACATCTGACATAGTCTCAGTTTGATAGGCCAGCTTGCAATTGATTTAGTGTCAGCAGCATGAGGGTTTAATAAATACAGATTTCTGTGAATTAAATATTGGTAACTTACATAAGTAGTTATGCCCTGCGGTGTCATACTATCGTGGATATATAAGGAGCAAACATGTTTGTCTAGCAATGGCTTTTGCTTATTGTAACTGGACAAGGTATTTGCAAAACACCCATGTGACTCAGTGACCTAGCAGTTGCAATGCCAGTCCAACAGTAGTAGATAGCATGAGCATGATAAGCATGACAAGGCTGGTTTCCTTTCATTGTAAGTCCTGGGGGCTTCAAAACCTGGATGGGATAAGATAGTACAGGTATTTAATAGTGTTTTCAGGAAGCAAATTACATATCACATTGACTTACCACATGACAATGCATAACTAGCATTGACAATAATTCTATGCCAAAGAACATTTTTAGTGATAGTCTAGTCTAGAAAGATATGTTTCACTTCCAGATTGACCTTCTAGGTTTTACCCTTTCATATCAAGTACAGAGCATTACAAGTGAGATGTTGTTTTCAATTTAATGTAAAATTTGTAGGTACAAAATTGAGAAATGAAGATGCTGAAAAAGCTTGAGTACTACATAGTTCTTACAGTGTAAGAAATAACACTTGAGTGTTGTGTATATCCTCGATAAGACACTTATAAAGTCTTAATTATTATCAGTTCTGTCTTGTTACAAAATTAGAGAATTTCCAAAAATTTGCTAATAAGACTACATTCATCATATTCAACAACAACAACAAAAAGGTTTAAAAGGTACCTGGAATTAATTTTCTTAACTTAAAATCAAATCAAGTGACCCAGAATTGATTTTCAAAAGCTTGCCCTTTGTTACTAATGTGGTAAGATGCATCAAAAAATCAACCTAATTTGAAGCTGTGATAAAGTTCCTTGCAGTACTTCTACACTTGTATTCATGAAGATGCTATTAGGAGCTAGAATTTATTCAAAGTGCCAGAAGTCCTTTAATAGTGTGTCATGTTAAACATGCAATAATTAAGAATGTTGCAGCTTTCCCACAAAGCTCCTTCATTTTCATTAATCCAGGAAAGGATTTGCAGGCCTTCTCTAGAGATACAAAACAATCAAATAATGAAAAAATTAAACTTTGTTGGAAACAATATTCATAGTGAATTAAACTGAGATATCATAGACCAGTTTGAACACAGGTTACTTGATTTTAAGATTACTGAGGATATCTCTGTCAGAGGTCTGTCACTGGATTGCATCATTGTATTGTTTCCACCTGGAAATACTGTGAGAAGCCAGAGCAGCAGGTCAGATGAAACTTAAAGACAAGGTGGGAAACTTTAAGGCCAATAAAGATGCTATTACTTCTTGATAAGACCTCATTCTGCTTTTTACTCATTAGTGTAAGAATATTCTTATCATCTAGCTGCCCTAGGCCTGGATGAGAGTATGCTCTGCTGGATCATACACTGGCTGGATGGCCGGGCCCAGAGAGTGGTGGTGAATGGAGTTAAATACATTTGGCAGCCAGTCATAAGTGGTGTTTCCCAGGGCTCAGTGCTGGTGCTGCTCCTGTTTAATATCTTTATCAGTGATCTTGATGAGGAGATTGAGAGCACCCTCAGTAAGTTTGCAGATAACACCAAGTTAGGTGGGAGTGTTGGGTCTGCTTGAGGGTAGGAAGGCTCTTCAGAGGGACCTGGACCAGCTGTGTTGATGGACTGAGGCCAATTGTATGGGCTTCAACAAGGCCAAGTGCTGAGTCCTGCACTTGGGCCACAACAACTCCATGCAACACTAGAGGTTTAGAGAGAGGTGGCTGGGAAGCTCCTTGGTAGAAAGGGCCCTGGGGTTGTTGATTAACAGCTGGCTGAAGACGAGCCAGCAGTGTGCCCAACTGGCCAAGAAGGCTAAAGGCATCATGGCTTGTATCAGAAGAGATGTGGCCAGCAGGAGTAGAGAAGTCATTTTCCCACTGTACACAGCACTGGTGAGGCTGTAGCTTGAGTACTGTGTTCAGTTTTGGGCACCGCAGTATAAGAAAGATATCAGGGTGTTGGAGTAGGTCTAGAGAAGGGCAACCAAGCTGATGAAGGGTCTTGAGAATAAGTCTTTCAAGAAGCAGCTGAGAGACTTGAGGTTGTTCAGTCTGAAGAAAAGGAGGCTGAGGGGAGACCTTATTGCTCTCTCCAACTACCTGAAGGGAAGTTGCAGGAAGGTGGGTGTTGGTCTCTTCTCACAAGTCACAACTGATAGGACAGGAATAAATGGTGTCAAGTTACTTCAGGGGAGGTTTAGTTTAGACATTAGAGAAAACACGGAAAGGATTATCAAGGACTGGAACAGGCTGCCCAGGGAAGTGGTTGAATTGCCATGCCTGGATGTATTTAAAAGCTGTCTAGATAGGGGGTTTGAGGATATGGTGTAGTAGTGGCCCTTGTAGAGTTGGGTAACATTTGAACTTGATGATCTTAAAGGTCTTTTCCAATCATAGTGATTCTGGGATTCTGTGATCTCTGAGTACAGTTAGAGGTTTCTTCTACTTCCTCATTTTCCTAGCTTTTGTTGCTCACTTAATTGTTAGTCTGTAGTAGATTTACTCTTTAAACTTCACAATGTAGCATAGTCCACATAAATCTCTGTGGAACAACCTGAAAAATCTACCTGCAAAGTAATTAGTTTAATTGCTAACAAACTGGAATAAATGATGACTGGAGTTGTAATCCGTTACAAAATTTTCTAGCCTAAAGGAGTGGCCGTTTCGTACCTAAGCACACATTTTAAAATTTTCTAGAAAAAGAAGGGCATATTGGAAGGACCAGAAACTTGCTCAGGCTGGACCTGATTGAGCACAAACGTTGGACCAGAAGATCTCAGGAGGTCCCTGCCAACCTCAGCCATTCTGTGACTCTGTAACACAAGATTCTCTTGGTACAGTGGTGGCTCAGCTTATGAATTCAGATGCCAGTTCACAAAAACATTTCAGTATAGTTTCAGACACATCATTAAGCATGTTCTAGTCCATAAGGTTATAACAGAAATGCCAGATGAAACCCCAAACACAAAGTGCAAAGAATTTTAAGGAATATATGTGAATTATTTTACTTACTTTTTTTTTTTTTTTTAATTTTTTTTACTAGGTTGTCATAGCAGGAATAGAAGTAAATACTCTAGTGTTCAGTGAAGCATACTGGGCTTTTTTGGGTTGATGGTTTAGGTTTTTATTATTTTTTTCCTTCTAGTTCAATGAATTCTCCCTTGCCCTCCACAGGATTACTTCATGTCTTATTGAATAAATGGAATGTATTAAATTACTATAAAATCTTCTTAGAATCATAGATATCTCATTTCTAACTATTTTTTACTCAGCTCTGATGTATTTACAATGTGCGCTCATGGCTTCTCAACAGACATCTTAACCACTGGGATTTTAATATAATTATTACATATGACATGCAACAATGTTAGATTACTTTTTTTGGAGAGAGGGAAGTGGTTAGGTTCTGAGTCCCAAAACTGTTCTCTGTAGAGAGCTTGAACAAAAATAGCGTATGAAACAATAGATGCAACACACCTGGGATTAATAAGACATTCCTGCGGTCAGCTTCTTCTGTGGTTTATCACTGTATTGCCACTGGAGTTCATGCAAAGATGCTAGACTCACTGAAGTGTTACCTGAATATTTCCTCATGTGAAGGTCTTAACTGTGGAGAAATCACCAGGTTTATTTCTGTAACAGAACCTGCTACTTCCAAAACACTGATGTTGAGACAAACTGAATGTATAATCTTTTCCCCAGATTTGACTTCTTTTTCTATGCCCTTGTACTTTTAAAATCTCCGTGATCATTATTTTGTATAAATCTAGTTTAAATTATCCCATTACTCACAGCTCCTGTAAAGAAATACACAGATATTTTAGTGAAGTATATTTTGCTTTAGCTTCATAACTTTATTTGAATAATGTACTCCTAATACATATCTTGTATTACTGTCTAAACTATTACCCAACTCTGCTAGACTTACCAGCAAAGAGTGTTTAAATCAAATCAGAATTCTTAAGAGAAAAGCTTTAAAACAAATGTGTGAAAAGACTGTTCTCCATGGAGACCTTTATGTTCGGTTTAAATCTCTAGACCCTACACTGTATTCATGTTTATGTATACTGTATGTTACAACATTTGCATAAACTCCCAATTATCTGCTTATTAATCTTTAGCATTCACCAAAGTAAAAAACAGAAGTCTTAATTCATTAAACATTTTAAAATACTTTCCTAGATAAAGTCCAGATTTTTTAAAAAGCATGTATTACGACATCCTTCACCTGAAATTTCAATGCAGAAAATCAGTTTGGGGTCCTGCACCCTTCACCACTTCAATGAGCTTATCTTCTCAAATACTGATAGCAAATAAATGAGCAAAAAGTTCGAACTAGTGTGTCAGGTCGGTTATTTTAAAGAAAAGAATCTGTTTTGTACAAAAAATATTAAAATAGTAAGTATTTTAAAAATACTCAGCAAAACCACTATTGTTTATCAGGGACAGAGTTCTTGAAATATGAAAATGATCAGAAGTGTTTACACCTGACTATAAATGCTGGGTCTTTCCATTTTAAGACAGATTTCAATATACCCATAAAAAACTGTATCATAACATAAATGTGCCATAAAGCTCTCTGATTTCTTGGACATCCCCTTACTTTTGAATAGTTGTCTGGCATATTCTCAGCCTTGGATGCATGCATATAGAGTGAGTGATATTACTTTTAAATGTACATCAGTAGCTCTTTGAGACAAGTTTTCAAGATAATTCAGCAGTAGTAGATATTATGAAAAAAATAAAATCTGAAGGTATCTTTGATTAAGTGGTTTCATACATTGTGAGCCAGCAAGCTTGTTGATATTGGAATTTAGCAATCTGAATTTGTCTGTGAGAAAAATATTTTAAAGCAAGTGTCATATCAAGGGGAAATTCAAGGGCTCCTGCTAATAAAAGGAAAACAAACCCTTCTCCCTTCAAAGCAGCAAAATAACCCATGGCTATCTCTTTTTTCAGTAATTCTGGAAAAGTAATGGTAGCTCCCATACTTAATAAGAATGCTTCAATAATTTTTTTAAAAAAAGAAAAGAAGACAGGTGTTAATAAAAGTTCTCAGTGTGCTATTTCTCAGTATTTAACTAGTTCATGGACTGCTAAATTAGATATTACTTCACATCTGAAAAGACTAGTCTCTTAATTATACCCATAGTATTCCTTGGGAGAAAATTCATCTTCATATATTGAAAACATATTTTAGCTCACATAACTTTTCTGCCAACAGCAAGACCCATTCATTCACTTCTAATCTTTTGCTTTATTGTAAGTTCCACTCAGCTTCTAAAAGTTGGCCTCATTCAAACATGTTGATTAGGATTTCTGAGTCCTCTGACACATACAGTGAATGCAATATTCCTGTGCATGTGCAAGACTACTTGGGATACCTGGAGAAACTATACTCAAAATTTAAATAAGCTCTGGAAACAGATTCTATTAAAGCAGCATTATTATTATTATCCCAAGTTAAAAACAAACAAACAAACAAACAAGCAAACAAAAATAACCAACAAAAAAGCCCACATGGTTGTTTTAAAGTCACAAATCTCTCACAACTTCAAAGTGGTTCTGGAAACCTTTAACGAGAATGTCTGTTTCTTACAAATTTTTACTGAAATGACTTAATAACCATCACCTCCACCATAATTCCAGACTGTTTTAAGAGAACTTCCATTTACAGTCCACATAAAGAATATTTTCTGCTGCGTAGAAACATCTAGAGAGGCATTCCCCATTACCCTTTTAAGATTCTAAGATAAACCAGGAATCATTGTAACTGTCAACTGGTCCTTGGAGAAGGATCCATAAACTGTGTGAGAAAAAGTAAGCACCCAGAACAAATATTAGAAAGTAACGCTGTGCCAAGACTGAAGAAAGGAGCAAAGTAAAGGAATTGTTTTTCTGCCTAAAGAGAGGGATAAAACAGGGATAAAGTACAAGGCGGTTTCCACACATAAGGGAACTGTGACACATGCAAGTGCAAGAGTGTCAATGAGTGAAAATAGACAAACAGAAAGAATGCAAGTGATACATACTATTTTTCTAGCAGCAAGCATGGCATGACAATGTTCTCTTAGTGCCTTGACCAGACTTTAAAACTCTCACTGTGAAAAGCCTATTTTTTGAAATAGATTTAACAGAGTGTAGTCTGTTTTCAGGCATCCAATCATCCTCTGCTTACTTATACTTAACTTTTTTATTCTGTATAAGAGAAATAGTACATAGTCTCAGATGCTAGAATTCAATAAGGGATTAAGAAAAGAGATGCTTAGTGCTGATTTTAATCATTTTTATAAGCAGCTGTGAGGTTTGGAACATTTTCAGGATTTTCCCTTTACGGACATTACTATGTCACTGAAGCAAAGCTCTCCAGCCATTCTGCCACATTTGTGTATCATGTACCCTTGAGATGAGGAAGTGTGCTTGGACTTTGAAGTTTTTTATGGATAAAAAATGAGATTTATGTACTATGGCTGTATGAGTCAGAGTGAATATATAAATGCCTTGTCATGTGAGTATGAAGTTGTACACAAAATGTATTAAAATGTAGTGAGATGGGGCCAGTGGTGCTATGTCACTCTGCCAGAAATAATAGTACAAGGTCATTTATCTTGGTTGGCTGTTACAACAAAATTTATGTATTTAAGGGGCTTGTGAGTATTTGGAAAGAAAAGAAAGATCATCTATTTTCATTTGAAAAAGCAGGACTGAAATGGACAGTAGGAAAAAAGAGTATTGAAAACCAGTTCTTTTAACATACAGAATACAATTTGCATTGATATTTTTTTTGTAAGAAAATATATGTCTAATTAATAAGTGAGAATGAAGTGGTTTTCTTTATATTTCTTTGGCAATTTTATTATATTAAATATTATATTTAATTATTTATATATTTATTTATATTTATATATATTTATTTATATTTATTTATATTTAATTATTACTATAATTAAATATTATAAATAATAATATTTATTTTTAACAGTTAATATTTATTAATTATTATTTAATTAATAATATTAATTAATATTTATTATTAATAATGTTAATATTTATTATTAACAGTCAGAAGATCTAGACATTTTATATGTAAGCTTCTCTTCTGCATAAAAAAATTCTATGCCACATGTCTATATTTGCACATGTAAACATGGTAGTGTAAGCAATTAGATGTGCAAATACTTTTGTAATGCCTTTTTAATATGTTCTCTGCTTCGTAAGCTATACAAATGACAATTAATACAGGTGAATCAATGGGGTTTTTCCATCTTGCTCATAGATGGAGATAATAGCAATAATTACTGAACTAAAAAGAGAAAATAAAGGAAACAGAAATTATTTGTAGATTTCTTGCCTTTGATGATTAATATTTTGCTCAGGTAACACTATTTACTTTTTGTTATTTGCTTTCCAAATTCAACAAAACATATTGAGGTGTAGATTATCATGCAGAATATATGTAAGCCTAACTGGTACTACAGCATAAGTGGGTATTTCAGCATATTTCAGCATTTAGTAAATACTGCCTACAAGAACTTCACAGCTCTTTCATAACTCAGAATTGCAGCATTTTCCTTCATGTACCAGAATGGTTAGCAGTTGTCACTCAAGCACACGGCATACAAGCACTGCTTCTGCTGAAGCAGAAACACTATGTACCTCCTGAATGTTTGCATTTTCTTACCCTCCTAGGTTACCTTCTCATTATAATGCAGCACATTTCCATCTGGCATTCTCCTTTTTTTTTTTTTTTTTTCTTTTTGGTCTTTCTCTACAAAGATACAAAGCTCAAAGGAAAAAGAAAAAAACATGCTCTTGATCCTTTTGATTGTGCAATGTCTCTGGCCTGAACATTTTGAAAGAAAAGAAAAAGAAGACAGTTTGAAAAAACAGTACAAATCATAGCCAACTAAGTCCCACATGGAGTGGCTCTGATGGGGTTGTCTTGGGACACTACAGAATTATTTTGGGCTGGTGAGGGAAATCATAACCTTTCACAGTGGTGCTGAGTAAATCCAGAATAAAATAAGAGGTACAATGTTTCTACACAGTGAAGTCATTCTGGGATGGACAATTTTTAAGAAATTGTATTTCAAGAATTGGGACAGGGTCATAAATTCCCTGATTTGTAAAACAGTGTAATGAACAAGATGGCTTAAAGTATAGGCTGTTTAAAGAGTTAAAACAATTTAAAAAGGAGCACTGGAAGTTCAGGAAGAGGAACTTTGATACTTCTAGTGGCCACAATATGTATGAGCCTAACAGTGAAGGAACAGCCAGCAAGTCAGTCATAGGAAAGAAGAAAATTAATCAGCCTTCTAAGAAAATCCAGTGAAGGAAAAAGAAGCTTAAGTCAAGGTGGAAAAACACCTCTGTTTGCCCTTATATCTAGCTCATCTCCATGACATTTTGTATGTTCTGATAGCCATTTTAGAAACATGATTAGGAGTAACTAGTTTACTAGTTGTTTATCAGTTGTTTAGGAACTCAGATACCAAGAACATAAAGACTCTAGGAAATATTTTTCTCTTTGATTGCCTTGTTAGTCTCATAAACTTATTTTCAAGGCACGTTTCCCTTGACACACTGAGAGATAGAGAAACTTCCTGATGATTTGTGACACAACAAAAATAGCACAACTTGTTCCTATAGCTCAAACTAATTCATAAAGAAAAAGACTCATTAGAAAGAGAACATCATTGTGGACAATGACACAAATGACAATTTTAAGGGCATATTTAATAGTAAATGTAGCAAAGTTAATAATTAAGCCTTTAGGATTTCAAAGCAGAAATGCCTTTTTGTTCCATTGCAGACTTACCACAGTGTGTTCCTGATCTTTATATATACTTCTGTATTTATGACAAGCAACAACAACAAAAAATAAATTCTTGATCCCAGAGGTTTAGTATTACAAGGTAACGTGTTTTCACAAGACAGTGACATTAATACTTAATATTGTATTGAGGAAGATTTTAATGCCTTATTCACAACAAAAACATCTCGAACACATTAGGAATGCTGGATTTTTAGCTTCCTTTAGATGAATCACTGTGACAACCGCAGATTAGCAAAGCTACACACAAGATTTTAAATCAGCTTTTTCACACACATCAATAATATTTGCTTGCAACACTCACAGAGACACTGACCACATGAAATCTTACCATATTTTGTACTGTATATTCATAACAGCAGAATGGAACTGAAGGCGCATACAGGAGATACAAGAAGGAAAGTGCACAGCTCTGTTGAGTAGTCTTGAAAGAAAGCACAAGAGACTAAGCCATGACAGTGAGAAAGAAAATGCCTAATTCAGGTGGCTTTGGGTGGGGACACACTGGAGAGGGGCTGTTTTAATGCTGTTGCTGGCACAGGTCAGCCATGTAGCATTTCTGTTACAGTATAGTTATTCTGGCTTATTCTAGCTAAGGATACTTTTTTGTGTCCTCTACAAAAACAGAGATTCTAGCCTATGGCAAAGCAGAGGAACCTATAATGGAATGAGCATATGTGATTCCCTTTATTCCGAATTAATGAATTCATAAATGAAACACTGGACAGCACACACACTAGATTAGAAGTTCTCCTTCTCTAAAAAAAAATCTGCTAAAAATCTGCTTATCAGAATAGAGGATGATTGTTGAATGAGCAACTCTATGTTATGTACAAGTCCTTCCTCAAAAATCCATGTTACTGTCCTACATTTTACAAAATTTTGACATTGGTCCTAATAAATCTTAAAAAGGAGGGGAATAAGCAAATTTAGTGGCTCTAATTTTTTTCATCACACATGAATATAATTGTATGTGAAATTAGTTATATAAATCACTATGCAGATTAAAATACTTAATAATTTTTAAGCATTTTAACAATATTTTCTGACATATCTTTATATTCTTATGCTTTTATGACTATATTGTTAAAGTATACTTTAAAAATAAAATTGACCATTTCAAAGACATCTTCAGCAGCTGCACTAAAAAAATTAAACAATTATATTAGAGATTCTTGAAGTTACTTAAAGTAATTGATTAAAGAAATATTTGTTATTATCTACTCTTTCATACAGTGCCATTGTGGGGGTTCCTGAACAAATGCTACCTAAGGCAGCTCCAGAGCTGGAGCAGTGTGGCAGCATCAGCTTTATAGGTCTCGTTGCTCTGGTCATGACCTCACTGCAGGGGCAAAATCATCAGCTGATAGAATTCTACTTTTCAAAGACTCCAACTAACATTTATGAGCTTTGCCACTAAAAGTACCAGCTTGCTAAAACTAGTCTGATACAAGGTGATCCAATGAGAACTTACAGAGCACCCAATGTCAGCCAACTCTGTTTTGCCTAAGGTGTCCTGGATTGAAGTAGTGCTATTTATAGCCTCTTTTTAAAGCAATTGTTATATATTCAGTTTATTACTTTAGTGAACCAACTGAATTTGAGCCACATTATGCAAAAAGTTGTGCTTTTCCCAAATAGCCACATCCTAAGTAGGTGAAACAAAGGCTATCAATGAAAAAAAACCAAAAGATTAGAAGCATAGTGACAATCAGGAAACACTTCATAAACCTGGTAGATTTTGTAAACCAGGTGTAATTCACAGAAGAAAGAAATTACTGTACCAAAGCATTTACTGGGACCCCAATTAAGCAAAATTTGAATACAGCAGCTGTTTAGGTCCATCTACAGTGTTCACAAAAAAGCACAGAAGCTCTTTTAAATATCTTAATGCTACTAGGCTTTGCTAGAGTCAAAGTCAACACTTTCCTTAATGTTTAAAGTACTAAGCAGTTATCTTGACAGTTTCATAGTTATTTGCCAATATTTTTCTGTGGCAAATTATGGTGCTCTTTAAAACATAACTTTATTTTAAATAAATATAAATAAAAGCTATTTTGAAATTTAATCTTTCCTAAACTTACACCAGTAAGTTTATGATGATAGCATTAAGGTGAACAATCTAATATCCAACTTCTTATCTTTTCAATGCACATCTAAAATCAAAATATTTTGTGAGAAGATACAGCTTTAACTGTAAATTTTGTTTCCTTTTTTAAAAAATAAAACCCTCTTAATTTATCTAAAATGATCTTTCAGTCTTTAACTGCTCTGCTTTTGAATTTAGATTAATTTTCCAATACCTTCACTGATAAATGAATACATAAAGGCTGTCAAGTGTATGGCTGTTAAGTAGGATTGGTTTCAGTGAAACATGGAATTTTTGCAACAGATTTCCTGTTCAGTGACCAATGCTGTTTGTCTTATTCAGGTCTTTACAATATCCTAGCATAACAGCAATAAAAATAAAATAACTGTTCTTGACAATATATGTATCTTTACTTTATAGGTACTGAAAATTGAGAGTCAAGTGCCCTCAGCAGCTGAGTTATAGAACAGTAACTTAGCTTCTTTTTTTATAGACATGATATGCTCCAAGTTTTCAAAACTCTAGAGATCTCCACTGAGTAGAGGAATTAATTTCATTTTGGAGTGCTAAGAACAAGTAATATAACACAAACACTGTGAAGAGTAGATGACTGAAGCATATTAAAAATTAATTTGATCACACTTGAAAACTCAGATAGAGGAATAAGTCGTTTTGTGATAGCACAGGAAGGGCCTATAAAGGGAATTGGTAGGTATACAGTGTAAATTTACACTGTACATTTATTAGATTTTAAAACTGAGAATTAAAAAAAATTTGAGTGAAGAAAATGACAGCATAGAAAAGTTTTGCAATGCATGAAAAAAAAAATTGAATTGTAATATTATTATTTTTTCAGTTAAAAAAACAGTAAGGGAATGACTCCACAACCTTTAAATGACATGGATAGCTGAAGGCATAAACCATTGAATAAACACACAAATAAAAATGTAAGAACTATTTTTGGGAAGAATAGAAAACTCTTGGGTTTTGGTCAGTTAACTTGATTTCATTATCCCTAATGGAATAAGTAGAATGGTACCTCTGTAAAGCAGTCATAAACTTTATTTTCTTTCTTAAGACACAATCACCATCATAAATGATAATTAAATGAAACTGAGAAAAAAAGGACTTACTTTTTCCCTCAGTGCACTTGTTCAAATTTATGGGCTTGCATACATTTCTCAAGAAAGAATAATAAAGTCCATATGGGTCCTGGGACCATTTTAAGGGAAGATGTGATATATAGCTAGTACTATATAAGAAACATAATCCAGCACTCCCATTTCAACAATGCCAAAAATACATGAAAACTACAAAGTCATGATATTGCATCACACCAGATCCTGGTCTGTGGATGTCTACATTTATCATTGCATGTTAAATATAGAGGCTCTGGGTTTTACCCTGTAGATTCAGGTGCATTACTTCACAGCATGACAATATTCTCTGGCTTGAAAAAGTAGTGATATTCTTTTATCATGAAAGGATATAACAATATATTTTTAATGCTAGTAACTTTTTTTCTCACAAACTAAGCTTAAGGAAATGCCATAGCAACACATGGAAAAAAAAAAATATAAGAGGAATTTGACATCTTGGACTGCTTGGAACTTGACATCAGGAGCTCTGCCAACTGGGCATACAAACAGTGAGAGGCAACTGAGAGGACCAGTGCAGTAGTTTGCATGGCATCCAAGAGATGAGATCCACCTATCCAGAAGACACAGGACAATCTTCACTAGCAGGTTTGTTACCTTAGTGAATCATGCTTTGAACTAACAAACTTCTGGGGTAGAGTCCAAGCTGTTACTCCTGTATATTCATGATGAACAGGACGGATGAGTGAACCTGCCAGAGCCATCAGGAATGCTCCTCAACCCTTTCCAAAGGCAAGAACACTAAGTCCAGCCATCTCAGATGGCTGCATGTACACAATGCGCATAATCTGGGAAACAAACAGGAGGAACTAGAGGTCCGTCTAAGAGCTACGATGTCATAGGAACCACAGAAACTTGGTTTGAAAACTCTTATGACTGGAAAACCGCAATGACTACAAACTCTTCTGGAAAGATAGGAAGGGAGAAAGAGCAGGTTGTGTTTACGTAAAAGAGAAAACTGTGATATAGTCAGTCTTGTAAAGCGGAATTCTATAATCAAAACCATCAAAACATTGTAATATAAAAAGTAGTAAAGAAGTATGTAAAAAGGACTCTGTTTTACCCGCCTTCTCCCTAATTGCTTGGGATTTATGATTTTTCCTTTCTACAGTCTAGTCATCAGAAGTTGTAGGCTACACCATGTAGAAGTAAAACAGAGATCCCAAGGAAGCCACCAGAGCCACTTCAGCTGAGAAGTAAAAGTTGAAATATGCAAGTTATGGGTAGAAATTGGCAAGAAACAACAAATAAAATTGCTTCACAGGCATAGATGATCTTCAGCCTCTCCTCTGAGTTCCTGTCTCCCTTCTACAGTCTTGCCAAATGACATATTTTGCACCATGCAAGATTATGTATTCACTTTCACTCTTTACATCTATGCTAAAGATATGGAGAGCACAATGGCCCTGTACAGAGCCAGAATATTATATTCCATGTCACAGGTTTACCTTGTCAGCTCAGTACAGGTGTCTGGCATCACCTATTGTCTCATTCTCCCTGTTTCACATTAGAACTGAACTAGGGTTGAGGAAGTAGACAGTTTCAATGACTGGAAAGTCTTTTGTATTTTAAAGGATATGGTACCACAGATGCTATGGCATTTTTGCAGAAATCATGCCATAATTGGAGGGTTATCTGAGCTGTTTTTTATCATTTGCCTTCAAGTATTAGGGCAAACAATTCACCTGAAAAGCAATCATGAACTCCACATTAAGATATACCATACAGCATGGGTGCACAGTATTTAAGGTGCACAGTTCATATATTGTTTTTTCCATTAATTATTCTCCATGCAAAATTGCCCAAACTTGTTCAAGTCTTAAAAATATCTCTAACTTTAAGATGCGATCACATTTTGCTAGAATATAATGAGGTAAAAGAATAAGTAAAGTGACTAATTCAAGTAATTGCACAT